>JAVTVY010013301.1:0-54365 GCA_036873755.1 Hanleya hanleyi
GAAACATGAAAAATGTGAAAGACTCGAGATTTATATCTGAACGGCAACGGCTGCTGATGGAATATGTTGACCTCGATCAAATGTGATTCCATAACAATTTGCTTTCTTTGTCGTTCATTATTGTTCTTTTTTTTCTTTTGGCACAATGATGACTGCTTCTGGTTCTTCCAAAATCCAAATACCATTGCGCGTTACAAGTTCATATACTTGGATCGCTTTCTCAAAGATTGACTCTCCAATCGTCGAAAAGAAAAAATACAACAAACATGTTTATTATGATTACCAGTATCTCTCTGTGAACATTTCCACTTGACGAGAAGCGAGATGCAAACAAATTAAGAATGCGAGAGCTGGTCGACATACGGTCGTTATTTCGGCAAGACTTTAAGTACCAGTAATAGACTTTAACAGAGAATGTGACATTCGATTTCTGGATGCACATGTAATCTTTCGACCCTGATATCGTCTTGCGATCACGTGATCTCGGCCAAATTTCGACTTATCTCGACCAAATATCGCGTTTTCTGGACCGAATTCTTTGTTCTCGCCACACTGCGATGATTTAGTGCATGGCTAGAGTATCACAGCACAAGCGTGAGGTCCTGTGATTGATCCCAGACTGAATTTTACTTAACCCTATCCGGCCTGGACATTTTGGGACCTGTCCAGGCCCGGGGGGGGGGGAGCAAATGGCCCTCCCTAAGTATCTTTCTTACGCCTTGAGATAGGAGGCTGAAACTTACCAAGTTATACCCTTGGGTCAAACCCTACCAGAAAATGTAAGAAAAAATCCATGATGGCTGCTTTGATGACGTCAGTTTTCAAATCGACATTTTTCGGTCGATTTTTCGGTCGGATTTTCTGAATTTTTTATTTCTCCTCAATAAGTGCATAATTAATTAGTAAATATTAATGTGATGTGAAATAAAATAGGTTTTGCCCACTTTTCATCGCGGAAAAGTGGAAATTTTGACGAAATATGACGAAAACATCACTTTTCTGGCCACCATCTTGAATTTACCCATGATCCACTGCTGGGGGGAGGGGGTTACGAAAATAATCTCAAACTGACCCCAATGTGATAGACTATAAAGTCACGGAGTTTCAGCTCTCCATTTTTGATCGTTCCGGAGATAACGCAGAAAGTTTGGTAGGGGGGCCATCCCCCCCTCCCCCCACCCAGGCCTGGTAGGGTTAAGACTTAAAACGTGAAACGTGATGCTTCCTCAATTATCGATCAGAGTTAAGATTGTCGTTCAAAGACTGGTTGGCCAGGTATCAGGATAATGTGACTGAGTGAAGTATCAAGTCAGCCTACTATAAACAACATGGTGCTTCGGTGAAGTAGCAAAGCAATACGACGGCATGCATTTCTGTTCATTATATCACTCGTTATATACAGCTACAAATGCATATATTATGATATTATGATATTATGTTCGAAGTGCTTGAACGAATTATATAAATTCAGGCTGCCAATGAGATGGTCTTGGATTGTGGAACTGCAATTCAGAAATTTACTGCAGCAGAAGTGAGTGGTTGAAAAAGATCTTCACCAGCAAGTTGAAACTTAACATTATAGACATAGAAATTACACGTTTTTGTACCATGTAAGGTACAAAAACCTTACCCAGGTAACATTTAAACGGGAATTGATTGAAATTGCTCATAATTTGCTATACATACCCCATTTTCCCAAAATCACTTTTCTTCCTTCTGAGTCATGCCCGGGTAAGATGAAACCAATTCTGGGGAAAAGTGATAGAGAGAAAGATAGAAAAACGATCAAGGATACGACCTTGTGCTGTTGATCAAATCATTGTACATATCTGGGCTTATTAACGCTCAAGTACTGTTACTGAGGAAAGGGGTCTGACTCCCGTAACCTTATTAATAGGCCGAAAAGTAATTATTTTCTTTCATATTCTATTTTGTTTCTAGAGAAAACACCTGGAACGATTGTTTTAATCTGGCAGAAGAAGACTAGTCCATCACCCTAGAACACTGAGGTAGAACCAATATAACCCAGGTTCAGATATGCAATTTGTTACAGTGGATTAAAAATATGCGTGTCATTTAATAGTAGATCTAATATATTAACAGTTTAACTTTTTACGACATTATGCTTACCCAGAACGTAATACCTTCACTACTTTATCCGCCTTTGTGTCCAAGTTCCTAAACCAATCGGGGTACTGTGAACGTTTGGTCCAGAAGTTTATGAGTCTTTCCCTGGCTTTGAGTTGACTAAATTTAGCAGTTCTTAAAAACGCCAGCAACAACCTTGTGTCTGAAAGGGAATTCAGAAAGTTTCAATATTACATCGTTAAAGAGACGCACTGGTACAGAAGGCACCGTTGGTGTTGTTACCGGGCATACAGATGGTACTTTGTTTGCTATATTATGGTGTTGCCATGAGTAGTAGCGAAAGCAGCCGTTAGACGGAGGGGAATGAGGCGGAGGGTTGTAAACGGGGGGTATATAACCTTGGATCTTGGGTTGAAATTGGACCATTGATTGATCTTTGACCTTGGGGTGGACAATGGACAATCGCGGTGAATTCTGGTCACGTTTCACGTGGGTGTTTGACAACAGGACTTCGAAAGCTTGCGGAAAAAACGGACTTACATCCATGAACCATCAGGACATTTTCTTGACCTGAAGTGTTGGAGTTCATACGATTGGTGTAATAGCAGGGTCGTTTTTCACGGAAAAAGTAGGTGGAGAATCCCCGTTGCGCGCTCGGATGGATGAAATGTGCAACTAAGTACACTACCTCAAATGGTTTGGGCATGTGGACTCTGGAGTGCCTGTGGTTTGATACATGACTTTCGAGTGTCTGAGGTGTGAGCATGCAGTTCACATAGATAGTGAAAGGATCACCTTAACGGATATAGAACACGCCCTCTCTAGTCCCAACCCCGCATTCCAATGCCTATGTTCCGGAGACGAGACGGAGATCTATCCTTATTCAGCTCGCGCTTTGCATCACTAGGCAATGTTTGATTCGTTCATAGGTAACCGAGCGGTTGCCCGGACTATGTTCGCAAATGGTGGAGACAATGAAGGGTGACACCAGACCTTGCAACAGTTCACAGATGCGGTACTCGAGGGCATTGGCTCGATTAGAAGGCGTGCTATCACGCACTTTTAGTGGTATATGACAGTAATCCTTGATACCCGAGCCTTGAATCACGAGCAATTATGCCAGAATCAGCGACGGCTCTTCGGTCTGACAGCACGCCACTCTAACAGTACTGCTCAAAATGGCTCTTTTCAGAGCCGCAACTTCTTGCGAAAGAGAAATGGCCAACCACAGCCCGGCGCACATGAGCGCATGAGATCGCAAGCAATAAGATATTTGGACGTCGGCGATTTTGGATCCTTGTTTTGCTTTGCCCGCACACGAGACGACAGTGTTGCAACTTTGCATGAGCTGCCCTTGTGAAACAGTGGTAAAATGCTGTCACATGACCGTAATCACATGACCATATAAGATGGCATTTCGTAAAGTCTGGCACACAAGTGCGCATGAAAAGATATTTGGACGCCGGCGATTTTGGATCCTCCTTCTGCTTTGCTGAAGTTGGCGGCAACAGGATAAAAAGTTTACCGTTCACCGCACACGAGCAAATTCTGTCGCCGGCGCAAATTTATCCGGAGTTTCTGTCTCTGAAATATTGAACACGCTGAAACTTTGGATCCTGTTGCTTGCGACAAAATCTCCTTGTTCCACATCCCCGCACACGGGATGATTTTCGAGATATTCAATCGCATGCGTTGAAATATCCTGTTGCTTGCGACTTCATGCGCTCGTGTGCGCCGGTCTTAAGCACAGACTCTTTGATTCTTATACTCTACCACCACCATCTTCCACACACACACACACCTACACGTAGCCCTACTAGTATGGCCCGTGCTAAAACAGCACTATTCAAGTTGGCTTGTTCAATGAGAGAACAACCACATAGGATTGCACGCCAGCCATTTTATTATCTCAATGTTACACCATACCATGCTGATGAGTCTCTCCTGGTATGGTTATTATTTGTGTGTCGGTAATGTTTGCTGAACGAGCAGCCGCCATTGCGTTAGTCGCCTCTTGCACCATCGTTGTCAACGGATGATATGTTAGCTGTATTTCGCACATTCCTCCTTTGTCGCTGGACCACGGTCCAACGATTGATAGCTCTTTAACCCTATCTGTCCTGTTTTTTGGGGCCTGTCCCGGTCTGAGGAGGCGACCGTTTCGTCCCTCTAAATATTTTTCTTACCGCTTAAGCTAGCGGTCTGGAACTTGCCACACTATATCCTTGGGGCAATTGGGGCGATATGCAAGAGGTGGAACAAATTTTTGACGTCTGCTAACTAAAAATCAACCATGTGACTACAGGAAAGCACTCGTCGACACCTAGCAATCAGACCCGCGAATTCGGTAGATTCTCGGGTGTAGCCTTAGTATCTCAGCCGCGCCTTTATTCCGAGTGTTCATGTACACAATGAAGTATCCACACGCCCCTTAGCACCGGCTTAAACGGAATTGGATACGCTAGCTCGGGATGCCAGATCAGCTCAAACAACTCATCTTATGTTAATGGATTACCTCTGGTATATTACTGTCCAGATAGGGATAGTTGACAATGTCGAAATTTTAATCATCTCTTTTGTCATAAAGTCGACGAGAGGGAAGGCCCGCTTCATTTTTATAGAGATATAGGTATAAATAAGATGTGCCGCTAGGGCAATCTGTAGTTTCCATCAAATCCAGTTGATAGGGTGGATATATATCCTTCACTGCGTGATTTATGCAGCCATTATTCACAGCAAGAAGATCGTCTATATAGCGCTTGGTGAACGAGAAGGCACGGTCTTTGAAATAATCTGTTTTTGAAAGCGTTTGCAAATAGTCGTATTCATATGAGAACAAATATAGGTCAGTCAAAAGGGGTGCACAATTAGTACCCATTAGAATACCTATATGATGCTGTTGATACATTTTCTTGCCAAATTTTACATAGATGTTATTAATGAAAAATTCTGAAGGTTAGATCACAATCTGCATGTTGCATATGTGGGTGCCCCATGTAATGCAAGTTTGTGGCGGTGTGAAATGTTCAGGTAATGAAATGACTTCGTACAGGTCGCACTCTCAAGTACTCGGGAACCCAATACGAAGCAGGTTACACGAGGTCTAGCGGGAAGACGTTTCGAGCAAACACCCATTGAGAAACGATCCATGTCCACTGACTCTTCTCCAGCGCGGATAAGATCTGTTCCGTATCCATGTTAGATCGAATCATGTTGCCAGATTCGACGTATTTTCAGTCACAAGGGGCGCATTTACCATTCACAATAGGCTTCCAGATCGATGTGGTTTAGGTTCGTCATGTTTAATTTGTCCCTTCACTGAAAAGAGGTTCTAGAATCTCTTGATGTAATTGTGCTGTTTCAAATCTTGTTTGGGAGGAAATTTGGAACCAGTTGTCCGTCCGCATGCAGTTGATGAAGACATTTTGAAGTAGAAGGAGTTGTCCCCATTCTTCTCGGCGAAATTGGTGTTCCCCTCATATGTTACATGTATATTCAGTCGCTTAGGGAGATCTCCCAGGAATAAATTCTCTTGGTAGGTGACCAAATTCTGTATGGGGGCGAAAATCACTGTGGTTTACACACGTCTGAAGGTGTATTGGGCTGGTTTTTGCTATTAGGCTGCATGTGATTTAACCCATCTGCACGGCTGGCTTCGATTGCAAGAATAAATGCTCTTGGTAGATGAGCAGATTCTGTACGGGGACGAAAATCACTGCGATTTACACACGTCTGGTGGTGTATTGGGCTGGTTTTTGTTGTTAGGCTGCATGTGATTTAACCCATCTGCACGACTGGATTCGATTGCATTTTACGGATGAACAAGGGTGTCTCGTGGATGACGATCTTTTAATCGAGGGACGCGCCGGTAGCGGGCAAAGCAAAGGCAGGTGTCGCTCGCGTCATTACGTTTCGAGTTGATGAGGACGAATCCGTGGTCCACAAATCAAATTCACTGTTGGTGGAAGGACACGACTCTAGCTATATGAAGGCCATATTTACCCAAAGTTGTCTCGGGTCTTCGATGTGCGTCGTCGCATCGACTGTTGTGAGGTTCCGGGGGCGGAAGAGGAAATCCCGTACACTCTTTTCGAAACACGACAGTATATTACCAATGACGCCTGATGAATTCACAATTCCCGAATACGGTTATTATATTGCCAGTCACGTCTGATGAATTCAGCCTGGCTGAATACGGCTATCATTTCATCAATCAAGTCTGATGAATTCATCCTTACCCAATAAGACTATTACATTACCAATCACGTCTGATGAATTCAGCTATGCCGAATACGGCTATTGTATTTCCAATCATGTCTGATGAATTCAGCCAAGCCGAATACGGCTATTATATTGCCAATCACGTCTGATGAATTCAGCTATGCCGAATACGGCTATTGTATTGCCAATCATGTCTGATGAGAACGACTTACCTGTTGGACATTTCAGCCAGTACTGCTGCTGCAAAATCCAGTCACGAAACGATTTCAGTGCTCCGAGTCGTTCTTTCGGGATCTCATTGAGTTCCTTTTCAGCTTTCTTCTCAGTCTTCTTATCAAAGGGAAATTTGTACTGTTCTATATCCGATGCCATATTGCTGATAAGCTGAAACGATATCATTGGCAATATATTCATATATCGAAATTGTGTGAAAATTATCTTGTTCTAGGTCTACGATGGACTGCTCATCCCGGAATTGGGGGAGAGATAGAGACGGGGTCCAGCAAGTGGGGGCTTTCGTTGTTCATATCTTGAAACAAATTTCTGATGGCTGGACCAATATATGGAGTGAAAAATTCATTGTACCCGATAGCAAAACATAGATCACTACAATTCTGAAGAACACTCCAATATTTGCCGCAGAAGTATAATTTATGTTTCATGTTACGATGATATATCCTTCACAATGTGCGTGATGAAATTTCTGACAAAGTCGGACGATTATACATCAAGCATAGCTGGTCTGCTGGGGAACATTATTATATTGCAAATACATCTCCATCCACCATCATATCGAAATCTGAAAAGATCATGTGGCTCTAATCCTGCTCTAATCGGCACTAATTTCAGGTCTTTACATATATAGCCGATATAATTTACATGCTTAGATGATATACTTTTGGCCCTGTGGATGAGGACAATGTTTCAATAGAATAAAGAATGCCATCAGACGTTTACGCTTATTTTACCGAAATGTACTCAAGAACACACACATAGTGGACGATGAGGAGTTTCGTAATGAAATTATTTCTAATGAAGAAAATCGCAAACACATTGTAATATAGTTTCCTTAAGTGGCATTTAGAAGTTGGGAAGTAGATAAATAAACAAATTGCTTATAATAAACTAGAAGTTGTTATCCATAAGCAATTTGTTTATTTATCTACATTGTAATATAGCCATCTTTACAGCGGCTAACTCTGCTTGATCACAAGTTGAAAAGTATACAATACATAGATGATCATTTCGCGTTTGTAATCAAAAGTGCTAAGTTTTCTCTTGTGACTATTTGCACCCAGACCCGAATAGGATTACACGAAAACAAGGACCGCCTAGGTCCCGGAAGCTTAGGGATCCTAGGTCGCCGGAGGCGCGTTTTGGGCGTTTTCCCAGAAATAAATCTGAACATAATGTATGTATGCAGATTTATGGTCCTATTTTCACGTTTGTTTCACATTTATAAGCACACATCCATATTGAAAAAGTCAAACCTTATGTCTGAATCCGTTTGACTTTCTACTTATATTTAACACATACAAAATGATGACCTTTACGTCATGGAATATCAGAAACCAATACGCGTAGCGATACGATTCATTTACCCTAAGCTGAAATAGGGACACCCTCACAGTTCAACAGGCAAGGGTCCTGGGACCGCCTAGGCACCGGAAGCCCCGAAGTCCTAGACCGCTGGCGATGAGTTCTAAGCGTTTTTCCGGAAATAAATCTGAACATAATTTATGCAGATTTATGATTCCATTTTCACGTTTGTTTCGTCTTTATAAGCACGCATCGATATTGAAAAAAGCATACCTCATGCCTGAATCCATTTGACTTTTTAGTTTTATTTAACACATACAAAACAACGATCTTTACGTCGTGGAACATTAAAAGGCAATATGATACCGATACGATTAATTTACACAAACATAAAATAAGGGAATCCTCACAGCTCAACAGGCGAGGGTCCAGGTGTCGCCTAGGCCCCGGAAGCTTCAGGGTCGTAACTCACCGGGGAGGCTTTCTACGCGTATACCCGGAAATCAATCTGGACATAATGTAAGTAGATTCATGGTTCTATTTACACTTTTGTTTCGCACAAGCACGCACTGATATTGAATAAAAGTACACCTTATGCATGACTCCATTTAACTTACTGGTTCAACACATATAAGACAGGCCTACAGCACACCACGACACGTGGTGCGCTCGCGGCGATGATGTCTGATTTTAAATACAAATTGAATCTCCAACTACGGGCCTATCTCTATTTTACCTGCTTGTGTGAAAGTGTGAAAGTATTCGAAAAAGCTGTCCACTATCAATTGTCTGCCTACTTAAACAAACATTCCATTTTATCAGGAATCAGGTTTCAGACAAAAATACTCTACTGTAACAGCAGTAACTGATGTCTCTGACTTAATTTTGAAGGACACTGACAACGGTCAAATGGTACGGGCAGTTTTCCGAAACGGTCGACTACGAAACTTGGGTATATAAACTTGAATGTCTGGATGTACGTAATGCAGAATTACTTTGGTTCAAAAATTACCCACTAGATAGAACATAGTTCGTACAGTTTAGTGGGACCAAGCAGTATTAACTTGAAGTCACGTGTGGGGTCCACCAGGAGTCTGTTCTCGGACCTCTGCTATTTGTATTGTTTATCAATGACCTCGCACAAAATATATCTAGATCGGAAGTAGTATTGTATGCTGACGATACTGTGCTTTCGTTTCCATCGTCAGATTCTGCTGTTATAGCTAAATGTGTTGAGTATGATCTTCAAAGTGCTGGTAACTGGTTCTAAAATAAACTCCATCTCAATTTATCAAAGTGTAAATGGATGTTGTTTGGCACTCAACGTCGTGTAAATAAAACTACAGACACAAATGTGTATATAGGTGATGAGAAACTTGAGAAAGTTGAAGAATATAAGTACTTGGGTGTAATGTTCGACCTATGCATGCCTTGGGAGTCTCATGTAGAGTCTGTTACTAAAAGGATCAGACAGAGGCTAGGTGTGCTGCGAAGAGTGCGATGTTATATGGATGTGAAGTCAACTCAACTATATAATATTTTAGTCGTGTCTAATTTAGATTATTGCGATATTGTGTATGGTAGATGTGCAAACATACCTAGATAATCTCAAAAAAGCTACAGAACAGAGCTGTAAAAGTAATACTTGAAATACCGTATGACAGTTCCAATCGCACAATTTTTAAAGAGCATAATTGGCTTAAGATTATGAAAGATTTTATCATCATAGTGCTATTTTAATGTACAAATGTATGAATGACAATGCCCCTGGCTACCTTACAGATCTGTTTCATTGTGTAAATACTGGGTATAGAACGAGAGCTGCTGTCAAGAATCTTATATCTATTCCTAAATTTAATTTGCAAACTGGTCAGAGATCTTTTAATTTCAGAGGTGTTAAAACAGTGAACAATTTAGAAAACAGTATTAGAAACTGTGCCAGTTTAAATATTTTTTCAAATCATTTGATGAGAGATATTTTTAGGAAGAGGATATACTTTTATAATACTCCTATATCAGACTGTAATTCTGTGATACTGTTATTTCTTTTAGCGTTTATGTCATTTCATCGTTTATATATACCTCCATTGTATTGTTTACCCGTCAGGGCTTCTTTGGAAACCAGTTTTGCACTGAAATGGTTACCCTGATAAAATAAAAGTATTTTGACTTTGATTTGAAATCTTGTCAGGAATAACGCTAGATCGCCCCGGAATAGGATTTTCTGAACAGAATGTTATGTCGAAAGCAGGCAACTAGCCTACTAACAAACGCACTGATTTCATCAAAAATGAATCCCTTGAATTCTGGTGATTATTTCAACCACGGCGATATTACAAGCCACAGCTTGTGGCCCTAAATTTCCATGGCAAGCGCGATGGGGAACGACTCCTTGATTGTGATATGTAAGTAGGCCCGATGTTCCGACCATCCTTGAGCTATATCCATGAAGATCCAAAAACAGTCGCCACAACAAAGTACCAGCAGAGTCGGAAAACAGTTTGATATCAGAAGATACCCAATTTGGAGACAAGAAAGGAGTTTACCGTCAAAAGACTCCAGGAATACAAGCCAGGTATTGATATCGGCTCTAACCTCTTTATTCAAGCGAATATCATGTTGATCCTGTGATACACCTTTTGTTAAATATATCAGGCAGTGGAGAAATGCCCTGCCGGGACCCATGACTTTACAGGCAAAACCGAACGAACCAATGAGAGACAGCAGTTTCACAAGGAGCGCCTTTTTTGTGGCGCGAGAATTCACCCAGCATGCTTTTCAGATTATGAATTTTGTCTTCTTGCAATAAAGCTTGCATAGCTCTGGAGCCCAGTAGAATCCCATACACAACCATAGAAGTTGATGGGTAACTGGTCTCATGTTTGATTGGAATGCCCAAAAACTCAGACAAGTAAACGAAAGAGTTACGAACTATAGAACTGTGGTTAGCGCCATTTGGACCGTCGTCCAGTATGTGGGTCACCTCTCATATGCCGCATTTTCTGGCCATAACCCATTGTAGAGAATGTTTACAGGATGTAGAGCATCCCATCGGGAGGCAACGGTCATAGAAACATTGCCGCCCCAGGTAAACCCCAATTCGCTGGCTTTATATAGGTATGATGCGTTATGGGTCAGTTTTTGAACTAGAGTAATCGCGATATTTAATGTATCGTATTCAACATATAACAGGTCCTGTGGAATGGCATCGTTAATAGACAAGGCAGAATTGCCAGAGTGAGAAATTCGTGTATAGCTCTATAAATATTAGATTATTTTTGTGGACTTAAGCCTAATGGATAGCAGACCATATGGTCAAAAGAAGGAGTTGGGAAGGGACCAGCAACTCGACCTTTCGATAACTTTGTCTAATTTTGCTATTACGATAGCAGGGTTTTGCACAGCGGATGAATAATTGCGCGAGACAGTAATAGCATAGTTTCCGTGAGTGCCCAGTGATCGAGTCAATCATAACAGAGCTACATGTACAGAAATCCCTCGATGGATCCTTTATAAATACATATGATATATATATATTATCATGTATACAAACACATCTACATGTGTATGGCAATAATAGCATTATTTTTTACGCTCTGGTGGCCATATTGGACAATAAAGTTACCAATGATCGTCATTATCGTCTCGTAGAAAAGCAATCTGGTGTAAGAAAGGCGATCCAAGTCCTCAAATAAAGACCAACAGGAGGCTACCGTATATATTATGACGGCCATATTGGATTTATTCAAATTAAGGGCTTTCCACCTCCAGTAGAAATGGGTACCCCTTCTGAGATCATTCTTTATGCCCAAATGAGCATCTGATTTTGACCTCAAGCCACCGGACTACCTGAGAGAAAAAAAGTGAATATTCATGATGCCAAAAGGGGTATCAAGAAGCTAGAGATCCTTGGTTCTCGGATAAGTCCCCTGGATTTCAGAACGATTCCCCAGAAGATTCACTATAATGCCGGAATGGGCATCTTCCAGTTGGAGATCGCTGTTATCCACACATGTATAATTGTGTTTAAATTCTCATTTTCTGAGGATAATATTTGCCAAATTGATCGAAGTTATTAGAAGTCAGATTGTAGGAACTCCTATCAAGGAATTGACAGTAGCAAATCATCGCTGTTGTTGTTGTTCACATTCATAATTTATTCATAAAACCGAGAGAAACGAGGAATCCAGCAATGAATTCTCCCCAATGAGAACCCAAGGCATCGAGAGGATTCTCTTGATTATCCCCCTAGGGCATACTGTTGATTCACTTGGATCTCGTGGAAGGTATCGTTGCTGGATATCACTACGATTCCCCTATTTGTTCAGTAATATATGCTGTTAGTAAATGTAGAAAATAAAACACTCCAGTCCATTTTGTATTCTGTCCCTCCCACTTCCGAGACTCGTGTCCCAGGACCCTAACACTACCCTCCGCTGCAGACCGTATATGCAGCCTGCCTTACCGGTAGCATACACACGAAGGCACGAAGCTTATTATGCACTGTTTGCAGGGTACACGCAAACATTGCCGAATTTCTTGAATCGTTGTTTGCTGTGGAAATCATGAAGGAAAACAATTGTTCGTAGTATAATTATGTTTTGAAGGCGAGCTTTTCATTATCAGGTCTTGACTGGATTGAAATACAGTAAGCGAACTAAAATTCCTAAAAAAAACCCCTACTCTTTCACACGGCGACACAACCAGAACCCCATACCACTGTATGAGATACTGTACCTTACCTTTAGCATAGTATGCCTATTCAAATTCTGTCGAAATCTGGCCTAAAATTCTATATATGATTGATATCAATTATATATAATATCCAGTCAGACTCATCATATGACAAGTTAGGAACTTACATGGCCAGCTTTCTGTAAAGCTCCCTTCTTGCGATATACAATTCGTAGTTCGATCCTCGTACTTACAGCGATTTCCAGTGACGTGCTACACAGTAGGCCTACACTAGATGTATTACATTGGTTTCCACGTATTCTTAATATGTGTGATAATGTATCAGTCTAACTGACATGAAGCGTCACAGTTGATCGCCCACGCCTCGAGAGATGTGAACGCTTACTCAAGCCCTGAAAGAAGTAAATTGCTACATGTACATCATGCCCTACTAATTGTCATGTGGTTCAATAAATTTGAAAGTTTGATTCTAAAGAAAGTTGAAGACATATTTTGTTCCCTTGTTACTTACTTACCTGTGCGGGGGAAAAGAAAGCAGTCAGAAAAGGTGAAAGCGTGAGATATTCATATTTACTATTCAAAACATATCCTGTATCTGGTACTATAAATACCGGCATGTACAGGATACACGTGTATACCGTAAGAAATATCTCGCCCATTGCAACGCTTTGACCCGGAACAGAAGTTACCTGCACCTACAGGAAATTTCTCACTTGTTTATAACGTAAAAGCTGTTGACAGGTCGCTGTCATGCTAGTCGACAGCCAGTCTTTCTCGAGAAGAAAGACTGCATACAGATAGTGAAAATATATACATTAATAGGGGAGAGTGGGGTACACTGGAAAAGCAGGAAATAATAGCAGAGATTTACGAAAATCTCTGCTATTATGGTCTTGTAGAGTAGCATTCTATGCTCTAGTTATAACTAATATTTAGTATGACCTAATCATACAAAAAGTTATGAAATATGTGTTATACTTTTCTCCAGAATTCGTTTTAACCCTATCTGGCCTGGGTGATTTGGGGTGTACCGCAGCCTGGGATTGGGGGGGGGGGGGAGGAGGGCGGAAAGTGCCCCCCTATATATTTTCGCTATCGATAAGGCTAGAGAGCTGAAACTTACCACACTAAATATTTGGGTCAAGCTCTACCAGGAAATGTAAAAACAATCCAAGACGGCCGCAACGATGACGTCTCTGTGACGTCATTTTCAAAAAGAGCATTTTTGGGCGAGTTTTCGGTCAGAATTTTCGAATTTTTTATTTTTGTTTTCTCTTCGCAAAAACTGCATGAAAAATTAGAAAATAATAATCAGATATGAAATAAATAGGTTTCACTCACTTTTCCATACAGAAAAGCAAAACTTTTGAAGAAACTTTACTTTTCTGGTACCACATATGGCCGCCATTTTGAATTTACCCATGGTCATGCAAATAGGCTCAAAATGACCCTAATATGATTATCTAAACAGTCACGAAGTTTCAGCTCTCAATCTTTTGTCGTTCCGGAGATAGACAAAAGGAGTAAAAAAAGATTTAGTGGGGAGGAGGCGTCTCTTCCCAGGCCTTGGCAGGCCTCAAATACCCTAGGCCTAGCCTGCAAATAATTCAATTAAATTGGTCGATCTGTTTATTCTCATTACCGACAGATATACTCACGATTGCTAAAGATCAGAAATAAATTTTAGGAAGCCAGTGCTTCCATGCATCAGACAGCATTATCCGTCCTTTATACTGTGTTTCTCATGACATGTCGCCTTTGCGACTCGGTTGCACGTGTTTCGGCTTCGATTTCTCAAGCAGCTATTCGGGTCATTATAGTGAAAGGGCAACATAAATGAAAATAGCTGTATTCTTACGTCTATGTTTTCATGGAAAAACAGGGTGAAACATATAGCATTATGAAGCATCTCACATGTTACCCATCTCAAAATGAAACGTTAAACATGTAACCTCTTTTTGCAGTGTAGGAGTTTAAAAGATTCAACAGCGTTGGTTAATTCATTTTTATTACTGCTTTATCATATGTGTCAGGACAGAATTCCCGCTTCTGGAGTTCTGTAGGCATTGACATATACCAATCTCAATTCGAGATTTTTTGTTTTGACACGTTAACATACCCACGTTCGTGGTGTGTTTCAACCCTGAATACGGATTCTACCAAAGAGTGGCCATATGCTCACATTATCTTGTTCGCCTTTCGTATAGCGATCCGAGACATACATCAGAATGATACGGCTGAAATCCAGACTGTAACACCTGATATTAAAGTAATAAAAATACTCTTCATCAACCGTCCTATACAAATTCTTACCTCCAGTTAACGACGGACCTCCAGTAAAGAAGAGAGACAACAATAATGACGACTGGTTGTGCCAGGAAAAGAAACAGCGCAGTTCAAGAATACACATGAAATGTGTAAATCCGATAAAATCGATTTAATACTGGTTTCCAATATCGAACAAAAAATCTTCATGAGCGCGAGTTGTGTCCTGACACCTCTGATAATAAAACAGTAATAATTCTGTACAGAACTTGGGCCTTATATACCTTGACAACTACATATGACATTAGAAGAAACAGCACTGGTAAACAGCATACACATGAAATGTATCAAAGCAGATAAATGTCTTAGGTTGGTATGATTCAATATCTACTGCGGAAATATCTCTAGGAGCGATAATTCTGCCACATGTGCGAAACACAGAATAACCGAGATCATAATATTGGAGATTATATATCTTTAAAATTTACCGAACAGTCCCGAGATGGAACGACAAAAGGCCCGATACGACGTCATGACCCATGTGGCGTCACGCCGAGGTTAGGCAGCGAACCATTTCTTAACATTGGAATGCTGTATCAGTTTATCCACGGAGATTTACATGAGATGATTTGTGTTTGCAAATGCCTATTTAACTCCGAGACAATAACATCTTCAAAATTGTTTGGATATATGATATTTTGAACTCCACAACGATAATTATTTTCCGGGTTCTACAGTAGAGCCAATGTTGAAGCATTAATCGGTGCCTAAACTTGACACGACATCACGTGGTCAATGATGTCCTTTTGCGCCTTTCATGGCTACCAAGATGTGGGTATGCCTTCTCGGAGTGTTCCCTGCTGGAAATGGAGTTCGCCAAGGAGGAATTCTCTCTCCTCTCTTCTTCAGTGTCTACATACATGAACTCGACATCAACATATCTCGGTCCAGTTTACGATGTAATGTAGCCGGAGTCTCCTTTATGTGACGGGTTACTATTTACGCTAGGCTAATGAGAGTGACCTCGCCTGACGTAAGCTCTCGACTGAAAAGAGTTACGCTGGTGTCTATTGCGCAATTCGCTAAAGCAAGAAGGTTTTCTCCGGCTGCACGAAAAATCGGTAAATATGTCTACTTATCTGATAGTTTCGCTACAATCATTGCTGCAGTAATTTTCCATAAACTTCAAGGACTTGAATGCTGCACTGTTTAGGAAGAGGCAATGTTTAGTTGTTTGACATCAAAATGATTTAGATCAGTATGCTCATGATGGGGTACCGCGCCACGTGGTTTTGGTGGGCTTTTATATCATTAGTAAATGTATATGTGTTTGAAAACATGCACACGCAGTTTTGTCAGACCGAATGTTACATCTATGCGCAGAAATTATGTGATGCCAATGAACATTGTTTAGGAATAATTTCACTAGAAATTATGAAATAATTGTTGAATAATTTTAATTGACCATAATGATAAGTTTGTTATTGAATTAATGCTTGCAGTTCATTATTGAATATCTCTGGTAAATGTCCGAAGATGAATGAAGTTTGAAAAATTCCTTTTCTGTGTGATTTTAATAGATTGTGTAGATTACCAGGGCATTTATCAGGTTCGCATAAATTGTTCAAATCAGTCATATTGAATTAAGATTAAAATCAGATTAAATTCAAATTGAACTGTAATAGAACAACTGTGCTCCATGAATCGGTCCATCCATTTATTAACAAATGAATATCTGATAATTGTGGTGAAATTAAGGAAAGACAAATACACCGTGGGCATTCAGATTTGCCAACACGTTGAGTTGCCGCTTTAAAATGCCAACTCGGGAGATCGGTTATTCCAACTTCCGGGAAAAAACACGGTGTTGGGAGGTCCATTTGCCCTCCTGTTGCAGATTCCAGATCAAAAGCACTGATTATGGAAAGGTAGGCAGCTTTTTACATAGTCCACGGAACAACTGACATGTTTAGCTGTTATTATAGCCCAGTGACAGCCCACGTAAGCGTGCGGATTTACGTATCGAAGCTTCACAATTTTGTCGGTTGAACACTTTTCGCCGGTGATGGCTCTTCTCCACGATCATTATTGAGGCTAGTCACTACCACGCCTATCCCAAACACCACACAGTTACGTTGAATTGAAGCTTGTAATGGCGTGAATCTATCTCACGTCTTAGTTTTGTATAAGATAAACCAGATAACCTTCAGATTTTGAAAAACAGTGTGGATGTACAAACTTGGGAGGTGGTTCAGCCCAACTCTGGAGAGATATGATAAACAAATCAATGAAAACTATCTGAATATAATCCCTGTTTCCATTGTTTCTATAACCCAAACCTCTTAATTTTCAAACGTAATACGCCCTTGCAATACACATGTATGTTTGGGTCACAAAAGAATAGCCATAAAGGCGCTAGGAGACCGAGTCTGTCTGTATGTGCACACCTGAAATAATTCCTTGTTCCATACATCAGTTAAACATACTTCTGTTAATTTTAATAGACGACGTTTGTGATGTGTGGCTGTTCTTGATATGTCAGCAGGATCTCATATATTGTGATTATTATTTATTTTTAGTATGAATTTGAACCTGGGCCATCGGCGATTCCACACTGGGTTCAATGACCAGCACACCAAAGCCGCCTCAACAAATGCCAGACGAGCAGTACTCCGCCGATTCTGCGGTTATGGTGGCACCCACAACCAGACCCAGGCCAAGTCATGAGTGTGGCACATGTGGGAAACGTTTCTCCCGACGAGATAACAAAGACAGACACGAATCCTCTACTCACAAGGGCACACGGGAGGAGTGTCATCTTTGCGGAAAATCTTTCAGGAACACATATGGTGTGAACATGCACATCTCAACCGCTCATCACAGGAAGATGTCACAGTGTATCATTTGTTTGAAACACTACTCCTCCGAAGATGGTTTGAGAAGACATATGCAGTCCCATGAAGGCAATTACAGGTATAAACCTAGGTAGCATTGTCAAGTTTGCTGAATATAATTAGTTCACATATATTTATATATAGTTTCACACATATTTATTGGTAGTTATATACGAGTGCCCCGTGACCGATGCACATATCTTATTATATTATAAATCTACTTCACTTTGGTTCATTTCACGTGAACTTGTATTTATTCATTGTCATACAGGTTATAAACGTTTCGTACTTAAATAACTGCTGAAGCATTATTGTTTAATCACTATTTTGTTAACATCAAGTCAAAAGCGTTGTCGAATATATCTTACCTATATTGTTTTCCAGTTACAAATGCACCATATGCAGCAAAGGCTTTGGCTACAAGAGCAACTACGACCAGCATATGGATCGCCATCTGGAGGTCAAGAAGTATCATTGTGGTACATGTGAGAAGTCGTTTGCAGCGTTGTCTGATTTGCAGAGGCACAGCCAGAGGTGTACAGAAAAGTCAAGAAACTTCGAATGTTTGATTCGTAATAAAAAATATGCAACTAAAAAATACTTGAAGCATCACGAAAAAACACACATAGATCCCGTTATTTTTCAGTGTCACGAATGTGGAAAAATTTACAGAAGTAAGGGAGCAATGAGAAAACATCAGAAATAGATGTCGTCATCGACGTTTCGTCTCACCTTCACTTTTCTGACATTAAGAAAAGCTGGACGAAATGGAAAAAGGCAAATGCCCTGAGTAAGTTACTTGGTGATGGGAGTACGGTAGCTGGTCCCACTAAGAAGCGGATAGGAGTGTGTACGCTAAGGGAAATGTCCCCTCTGGCTGTGCCTCTGAAAATCAGACAACGCTGCAAACGACTTCTCACATGTACCACAATGATACTTCTTGACCGCCAGATGGCGATCCATATGCTGGTCGTAGTTGCTCTTGTAGCCAAAGCCTTTGCTGCATATGGTGCATTTGTAACTGGAAAACAATATAGGTAAGATATATTTGACAACGCTTTTGACTTGATGTTAACAAAATAGTGATTAAACAATAATGCTTCAGCAGTTATTTAAGTACGAAACGTTTATAACCTGTATGACAATGAATAAATACAAGTTCACGTGAAATGAACCAAAATGAAGTAGATTTAGAATATAATAAGATATGTGCATCGGTCACGGGGCACTCGTATATAACTACCAATAAATATGTGTGAAACTATATATAAATATATGTGAACTAATTCTATTCAGCAAACTTGACAATGCTACCTAGGTTTATACCTGTAATTGCCTTCATGGTACTGCATATGTCTTCTCAAACCATCTTCGGAGGAGTAGTGTTTCAAACAAATGATACACTGTGACATCTTCCTGTGATGAGCGGTTGAGATGTGCATGTTCACACCATATGTGTTCCTGAAAGATTTTCCGCAAAGATGACACTCCACCCGTGTGCCCTTGTGAGTAGAGGATTCGTGTCTGTCTTTGTTATCTCGTCGGGAGAAACGTTTCCCACATGTGCCACACTCATGACTTGGCCTGGGTCTGGTTGTGGGTGCCACCATAACCGCAGAATCGCCGGGGGACTGCTCGTCTGGCATTTGTTGAGGCGGCTTTGGTGTGCTGGTCATTGAACCCAGTGTGGAATCGCCGATGGCCAAGATATTAAGCGACTCTGGTGGCCCATTCCCCTCACTCCACTCTAATGGACCGATTCCAGACAAATTCATACTAAAAATAAATAATAATCACAATATATGAGATCCTGCTGACATATCAAGAACAGCCACACATCACAAACGTCGTCTATTAAAATTAACAGAAGGATGTTTAACTGATGTATGGAACAAGGAATTATTTCAGGTGTGCACATACAGACAGACTCGGTCTCCTAGCGCCTTTATGGCTATTCTTTTGTGACCCAATCATACATGTGTATTGCAAGGGCGTATTACGTTTGAAAATTAAGAGGTTTGGGTTATAGAAACAATGGAAACAGGGATTATATTCAGATAGTTTTCATTGATTTGTTTATCATATCTCTACAGAGTTGGGCTAAACCACCTCCCAAGTTTGTACATCCACACTGTTTTTCAAAATCTGAAGGTTATCTGGTTTATCTTATACAAAACTAAGACGTGAGATCGATTCACGCCATTACAAGCTTCAATTCAACGTAACTGTGGGGTGTTTGGGATAGGCGCGGTAGTGACTAGTCCCAATAATGATCGTGGAGAAGAGCCATCACCGGCGAAAAGTGTTCAACCGACAAAACTGTGAAGCTTCGATACGTAAATCCGCAAGCTTACGTGGGCTGTCACTGGGCTATACTAACAGCTAAATATGTCAGTTGTTCCGTGGACTATGTAAAAAGCTGCCTACCTTTCCATAATCAGTGCTTTTGATCTGGAATCTGCAACAGGAGGGCAAATGGACCTCCCAACACCGTGTTTTTTCCCGGAAGTTGGAATAATCGATCTCCCGAGTTGGCATTTTAAAGCGGCAACTCAACGTGTTGGCAAATCTGAATGCCCACGGTGAAATAACACAACTCAGACTCGTGGTTTAAATCGATTGTGAATTTATTGTTGCTCATTCATTTCAATTGATTTATTTATTTACATTCGCGATAATTAAATATAGAAAAAGCCTAAAATAGAATTGTCCATGTAACAGAGATTTCATTCACATATGTCCAGGACAATACACAACTAATGGAATTTCGTTGGATACCCCAAGTCATATGTATTGGATCGGGAGTAGTATATAAAGGGACAATACAGGGACAAAATGCCATGATGTTTTAATTAACATTGTTGTCTTGTCAGAAGTATTATGCATGGCTAAGGCCATGGTATACTAGTCATTGACATGTTACTATAGAATTTTGAGTCATAATAATCAATTTTATAGTACTTGATCTCAGTCGGTGATACTGCTAATTGACGTTTGTATGCCAAGTCATGTATAAGGAGTGAGTATGTTGAAGCTAATAAGTGTGTATTGTTGTCTAACAGGTCAGATACACTTCTCTGGTTTTTGATATTATTATGAGGTTT
The DNA here is from genome assembly GCA_036873755.1 of Hanleya hanleyi. Classification (NCBI taxonomy): domain Eukaryota; kingdom Metazoa; phylum Mollusca; class Polyplacophora; order Lepidopleurida; family Hanleyidae; genus Hanleya; species Hanleya hanleyi. The sequence continues at coordinate 20,807 of JAVTVY010013301.1, forward strand.
CGATATTCGGCGGATTAAGTTCCATTTCTGTGACATTGGAAACTAGTAGTGGTAAAATGGGGGCCACACATCATTGGATTTTTGATGTGTTGGTATTCCTTCAGGAACTGTGAGCTATAAGCAGAGCAGATAACTGTGTGTATACGGAACGAATACAAATGTCCAGAAGCTGAATCAACATTCTATTAGGCAAATAAGTGTTTTCTTCCCTTGATCGAGTGATCGAACAGGCCATTATTTCACCACCACTCACACTGGTGTCAGAAGTGGGATCAAAGGAAGTTATTAAACAGCTACAACGCATATTAGATAAAAAAAACCAGGGTCGAGTTGTATCACCGTCTGTACTGGAGCAAGATATCTGACGGTGAAGCGATGGATGTTGGTGCCTTACGGCAGAAAATGGAACAGTTGCGGTTGGCTCTAGCAGCTGCCACTGGTGAACAGGAGGCTCGAGAACAGCGTGTCCCAACAAAAATATTTCTGCCACAACCAGCTAAATTGCCCTACTACAGTGGGAAGGAGGATCCATTGGTATGGATTGAAAGGGCAAGGCGGACACTATCTTCACAACAATTAGAAGGCGAAGCTGGTGTGTTGTTTTGCGGGACCATCTTCAAGGCACTGCAGAAGGAGAAATTCGACCTCAGAGACCGGACACGCCAGATGGGCTTTTTGAAATTCTTAGGGCTGTCTTTGGCAGTCGTGCATCAAGACCACAGTGCATGAGAGAATTCTGTAATAGGACACAAACTTCGTCACAGACAATAACCGAATATTCTCATGCACTGGTGTCAATCGCGGAGAAGATTGATGTGACTGCAGCAGAGCGGGAACGCCTTCTGAAGGAACAGTTTGTGGAGGGTATTCGACCTGTCGCGATACAGAGATTTCTGAAACGCCGGTGTAGAGACAATAATAGACTGACTTTCCTTCAATTGCGGAAAGTGGCTCTAGAGGAGAGCGAAGAGTCCCCAACTTGCAAGGCGCAAGTCAAAGAACAATGTGCAGAACAATATGTAATTACATCAAGTAATGAAACCCCTAAATGGGCGAGTGAACTGATAGAACTCACTAAACAGTTAGTTCGTAACCAAAGTTTTCAGAGTGTGCCTAAGAATGAGAATGTTCCTTCACCTTATGTGCCCCCGAGCCCCAAGTTACCTTATGTACCTTCAAACCCCAACCCCCAACATCAAGGCACAAATAGCAACAGTGATAGGGACTTTAAATGCTTCTACTGTTTGAAAAATGGACACATCAAACGTCATTGTACGAAGCGATTGTGGGATCTTCAACAACAAAGGCGAACAGAACAAGACCAAGCCAGTACAGCCATGATGTCGGGAGTTCAAAGTTGTACCGCAAACAAACAGGACTTATGACGCCAGGCAGTAGGTAACAGCCCTGAAGTGGAAGCAGAAATAACCGGACATAAATTTACTTGTTTTTTAGATACAGGGTCACAAGTAAGCACTATAACTGAGTCCTACTATAATGAATTTCTCAGTAACCATCCGATAGAGACACTCATATGGCTGAATCTCACTGCAGCTAATGGGTTAGCTTTACCTTATATAGGGTGTGTTGTTACTACAGTCAAAATATGGGATACAATCATTGAGGATGTGGGTATTCTGGTGGTAAAAGATGGGGATGAATATTCTTGGTCACATTTTTAAGTTTCAGCCAGTTCCAGTACAAACTGTTACTGCTGATCACCCGAAGCAAAGGTCCAAATTCGTTCGCACAACAGGAGATGAAGTATTGATTCCTGCATCCACCATTGCTAGAGTGAGATGCACAGGAGTACCTGAAGAGAAACACATTCTAGTTGAGCCTATGTTTATGTATGTTATGATTGTCTTTTTGAATTTGGTGCTAATACTGTTATATGGAATATGGAATAGGTCTTTGGATTATGGACACCGATATTCTCTAATGGACGACGGCTGAATTATGGATGACGGACTGGACGCTTGTAATTTGCGTCAGCAGCCAGTGGGTGGCAAATTGGTGGTTGCTCCTACTCTCTCAGATGGGTACGTGGAAGTCATGAATGCGACAGACCAGGACATGTGGTTACCCCCTAGGACCAGTCTGGGTATAACACAGGACTGTACATTAGCCGAGGAGCTGAACGTTTCTTTAGAGGTTAACCGAATCACTGTGGATGCTGTCAGGGAAGACATTTCCGGTTTTGTCCCTACCCCTCGGTTCGATAACTTTGATGGAACTCCAGAAGAGCTTGTTTGGGCAAGGCGCAGACAACGAAACATCGGATTCACACTACAGATGACATCCCTGTGAGCATGCCTTATCGCAGGATACCTCCAAATCTGGTAGGAGAGGTCAAGTCGCATCTTCAAGATGTCTTGGATCAGGGAATTATCAGGCACAATGAGTCCAGTTATGGAGCCCCTCCCGTGCTCGTGCGCAAGAAAAATGGAGAACTTCGACTCTGCATAGATCATCGAATGCTGAATGCTAAAACGGTTCGCGATGTCTACCCCATACGCAGGATCGAGGAATCGCTGGATGTGATGTCTGGTGCGCGTTATTTCTCAACGATGGATTTGAAATCTGCATACAATCAGATTGAGGTTGAAGAAGAAGACCGGCCTAAGATAGCATTTGGGCTCTACGAGTACAATCGCGTGCCTTTCGGGCTAACAAATGCGCCGACAACTTTTCAACGTTTAATGACAAACGTCTTTCACGAAGACTTGATGGAACATATATTTGTATATCTTGACGATATGATCATCTGGTCATCGAACATGACGGAACATCTGGATCGCTTGGAGACTGTCCTGAAAAAGTTACAGAAACATGAGTTAAAAGTCGAGCTTGACAAGTGTCATTTCTTTAAGAGCGAGGTGAAGTTCCTAGGACATGTGGTGGCCAGTGCTGGGGTGTCTACCGATCCGGAAAAAATCCAAGCAGTGACAAATTGGCCCACTCCGGTGACCTTACGACAGCTGCGTACATTCCTCGGATTCGCATCGTATTATCGGCGATTTGTGGGCGGGTTCGCTTCTCTTGGGTCACCACTGTATGAGATAATAAGTAAGTGTGCAGACTTCAAGAGCAAGCAACGGAGTCGGAAACCGGTCAAGGACTGTCACATTGTTCACTTCTGGACAGATCAGTGCCAGGCAGCATTCCAGTCCCTTAAGGATAGACTAACCAGTTCTCCTGTCTTGGCGTTCCCCGACTTTTCAATGCCATTTGTTCTGGAAACTGACGCCAGTCATTGTTGGCTAGGAGCGATACTGAACCAGGAACAAGGTGAACTAAGAGTCATCTCCTATGCGCCTAGAAGACTTCGTCATCCGGAAAGACAACCCGGCTAATCTAGTGAAAAGATTGAACTTTTGGCCTTGAAATGGGAAGTGTGCGACAAGTTTCGACCTTACCTGACAGGTGCAACATTTGTGGTTTACACGGATAATAATCCGCTAACTTACCTGATGTCCAAAAGCAAAGTACCAGCTTTGGAACAAAGATGGGTCAATGCCTTAGCTGGATTCAATTTTACATTCCGATTTCGGTCTGGGCGGTCAAACTTCGCAGCAGATGCCTTATCACTGTTGCCAGATACGGACGACATGACAGACACTGTTCAGCGTCAGATGGATGGAATACTTGGGAGTACTGCATTATTGGAAGAGCTGCAAAGTGCAGCGCTGCAGAGCATCTGTGTACAGATCAATACAGTAGGAGCAGCTGCAGAAGCTGGAACAACTGAGTTCTCCACTGGACTGCCCTGCTGGGACAGTGGGAGTTTGTCGAAATATCACTCTGAGGACCCTGTGATCGGCAGATTGATACACTATAGGAAACTGGGTCGTCGCCCTGCCGTGGCTGAACGATCCAATGAATCTAAGCCGACGTTACTATTACTGAAACAGTGGGAGCGTATTGTTCTCCGGAAGGGAGTGTTATTCCGACGCATCAAAGGGAACAACGGCGAGATCCAACTCAAGGTGTTACTGCCAACATGCTTACGAGAGAAGGTCGTATATGATCTTTATGACGCGGCAGGTTATCAAGGAGCAGAGCGCCTCGAAGCACTAGTGCGCGATCGGTGCTGGTTTGCTGAGATTGCCAGACATATGGAAACTTACCTGAAAGGTTGTGAAAGGTGTACCCGTGGAAAGGGACCGTACATACCTCCAAAGACTTCCTAGGGAAGACTCATCGCGACAAAGCCACTATAAATTGTTTCGATGGACTTCACAATGATGGAAAAAGCTCAAGGCATGGAAAACGTCCTCGTTGTGACAGATTGGTTCACGAAATTTACTATCGCTGTTCCTACTCGTTATCAAAGGGCTCCTACAGTTGCTAAAGTGCTCGTTCGTGAATGGTTTACTCGTTACGGCGTACCGCAAAGACTGCACTCCGATCAAGGCCGTAGCTTTGAGGCCGATGTGATCACGGAGCTATGCAAGCTCTATGGGATTCGTAAAATCAGAACTACGCCCTACCATCCCGAAGGAAACGGGCACACGGAACGTTTTAACAGAACCCTTCACAATTTGTTGTGTACATTGCCGGAAAACATGAAACGAGGTTGGCCAGATCATTTGCAAGAACTGTGTTTTGCGTACAACGCTACTCCGCACGCGAGCACTAGTTACACACCATACTATTTGTTATTCGGGCGAGAGGTTAATCTCCCTGTGGATCAACTCCTAGGAGTAGGACAGCAGGATGATCACTTTAGTGAAAGTGATGACATCTACAGCGAGTGGGTATCCATCCACCAAGCGCGACTCTGGCCGGCTCGCCAGCATATGCAGAGACAACTGGAAGCAAGGTATGCTGCTAGAAAACGGCGCCATGAGAATAGAGGAGTCGATGCCCCTATCAAGGTAGGGACTCTTGTCTGTGCGCGGCAACACCTTCCTGCGCGTCGTAAGATCACTGACAGATTTGGACCAAAGATCTACAAAGCTCTGGATCAGCACGATGGTGTGTATACATTAGAGTTGGCAGATGAAACTGGATGTATCAAGCGCACTGGGCGTAGGGAGATTACTCCCGTGGAACGTCGATGATGTCCTGACAGAGAATGACCCACGGTGGTGTCTCAACCTGCTAACCGGACGGAACCAGACAGAGACACTGATGATCAAGGATATCCTACATGTATCGTTCTGCAACCTGTGCTACCCGGAACTGAAGCAGAAGATGGAGATCGTCGCCGGCAAAATAGTGAAACTGCCCAGCCACCAGAGACACAGCTTCGAAGAAGCACTCGTACTACGGCAGGGGAACACACTAAACCCTACCATCTTCCACGGTCAGCAGTGTAGGCTACTTTGTAAATATTGACGTTTGACTGGATAACTGTTATTAATGTACGACATTGTATTTGAAGACGTGATAGATTTTCGAGGGGAAGCATGTGACGGGTCACTATTTACGCTAAGCTAATGAGAGTGACCTGCCCTGACGTAAGCTCTCGACTGAAAAGAGTTACGTTCGTGTCTATTGCGCAATTCGCTGAAGCAGGAAAGTTTGCCCGGCTGCACGAAAAATCGGTACATATGCCTACTTATCTGAGAGTTTCGCTACAATCATTGCTGCAGTAATTTTCCATAAAGTTCAAGGACTTGAATGCTGCACTGTTTAGGCCGAGGCAATGTTTAGTTGTTTGACATTAAAATGATTTAGATCAGTATGCTCACGATGGGGTACCGCGCCACGTGGTTTTGGTAGGCTTCTATCATTAGTACATGTATATGTGTTTCAAAACATGCACACGCATTTTTGTCAGACCGAATGTTACATCTATGCGCAGAAATTATGTGATGCCAATGAACATTGTTTAGGAATAATTTCACTAGAAATTATGTAATAATTGTTGAATAATTTTAATTGACGATAATGGTAAGCTGATTATTGAATTAATGCTTGCAGTTCATTATTGAATATCTCTGGTAAATGTCCGAAGATGAAGTTTGAAGAATTCCTTTTCTGTGTGATTTTAATAGATTGTGTAGATTACCAGGGCATTTATCAGGTTCGCATAAATTGTTCAAATCAGTCATACTGAATTAAGATTAAAATCAGATTAAATTCAGATTGAACTGTAATAGAACAAATGTACTCCATGAATCGGTCGATCCATTTAACAAAGTAATATCTGGTAATTGTGGTGAAATTTAGGAAAGAAAAATAACACAACTCAGGCTCGTGGTTTAAAGCGATTGTGAATTTATTGTTGCTCATTCATTTCAATTGATTTATTTGTTTACATTCGGGATAATTAAATATAGAAAAAGCCTAAAATAGAATTGTCCATGTAACAGAGATTTCATTCACATATGTCCAGTACAATACACACTAATGGAATTTGTTTGGATACCCCAAGTCATATGCATTGGATCGGGAGTAGTATATAAAGGGGCAATACAGGGACAAAATGCCATGATGTTTTAATTAACATTGTTGTCTTGTCAGAAGTATTATGCATGGCTAAGGCCATGGTATACTAGTCATTGGCAGGTTACTATAGAATTTTGAGTCATAATAATCAATTTTATAGTGCTTTATCTCAACCGGTCATACTGCTAATTGGCGTTTGTATGCCAAGTCATGTATAAGGAGTGAGTATGTTGAAGCTAATAAGTCTGTATTGTTGTCTTACAGGTCACATACACTCCCCTGGTTTTTGTTATTATTATGAGGTTTCGTTGTGTTGGTATTCCTCCAGGAACTGGAAGCTGTAAGGAGAGCAGATAACTGCGTGTATACGGAACGAATACAAAAGTCCAGAAGCTGAATAAACATTCTATTAGGCAAATAAGCGTTTTCTTCCTTTGATCCAGTGATCGAACAGGCCATTATTTCACCCCAATCACATTTAACCACCTATATTATACGCTGATGACTTGCGTCTTATTTGTCCCTCTGTCTAGGGCCTACAGAATCCACTTGATATATGTGATATTTTTGCGACTGACAATAATATTGTCTTCAAAACCAAGAAATGCTTATGCATGTGTTCAATGACCTGAAAGCACCCTCTGTTAAACTGTCTGGCTCACAGCTGAATTACGTTGACAACGCTAAATATCTTGATCATTTTATCTCCAGCGATCTCACTGACAGTTATGATATGTCTGTGCAAACTAGAAAAGTATGCATTCGTGCCAACATTTTGGCTCGAAAGTTCTATATGTGTTCTCAAGATGCGAAGATGCAGCATACACAAACGTATTTCGCTGGTTAATGCACTCCCCGCGCAATTGTAGTGCTACTTAGATGATGGGATTAACTCTGTACCCAGCTTTAATGAGGTTATTCGACGCCAGATTTGCTTTCCGATTTGTCTCAGACTTCGCGTTTAGTTGCCATTGGTCTCGCCAAATCTATGTAACGCTCTAGTTATTTGACTTTTGGCTGACATCTTATTATTTATTTGTTCATTCTATATACCATCTGTGTCTGAAATAAATAACTATTATTATTATATTAACCCTATCTGGCCTGGGCGATTTGGGGCTAAAACTGATGCTCACAGCGCTCTTTTGCCAATTTTGTAACTTTGTCCCCCTCTGCGTATATTCTGTATAATCAAAACAAATTTGTACGTTTGACAAAACAATATACAGTTACGACGTCAAATGAGTCTGAATGTCTAAATCACGGAACTGAATTATTTTTGGTGGCTGACATCCGAGAAACACGTTCTCTAATGCAGCACCGTAGTTAGTGTTTTTTATCTTATATCCTATGGTGAATGACACTCAATATATTAAGGATTAAAAGGTGATCGCATTAAATCTTTGCCGAAGTATTTGGCCGGTGAATAAATTCGACATGAGGACCATTTTGGCCATTTAACAACGAAGTATTTCACCCTCAAAAAACGTTTGACATAGTTTTTAATGCTTTTGACGCAATTTAATTGTATTTTGGAGGGTGCCCTCCTGTGACCTCACAGGTCAATGACGTCATAATACATTTTGATATTAGACGGTTGAAAAACCTTTTTGCAATCAATTGACATGGACCATTTTGCCATATTCCTGGCACGAGTGAAGATATAGTCATTTTAATACGTATACCCCCATTTTAAAAGTAGAAAGATGCAATCCAATGATTCTTGTATTTCCTATTTTATTCAGCATACAGCAATAGTTTTCACCACTACATCCTACCTCATCTGAAAGAAGAGAGGCTAAGCTTTTAAATGATGTATAGTTTGCATCCGTGTACGGGGGATGCATTTTGTTCCTAAAAACAGGGTCACAGCCGCTCGTCTATAACCAGTTATTAGTGACTAAAATTATTTCCTGTGCTGTAGGCATAGTGAAGAGAGCAAAACTACGAATCACAATTTCATGTCGGGAGTCACGGGTCAATGCAACTGCTGCTGCTATCGGGAGAAATCTTTTCTCTAAGGATCAACTATTCATTAAGTTGGGAATCAGGCATTCATTTGGGCTCAACTAGTTTGCATCAACTGAGGGAAAATTTTTATTCTATCCGGGGGTTTCTTTCTTCGTCATGGGGTATCACTATTGCCGCTAGTTCGACCTTCATATACCCCTTCAACAACGATGGTATAAGTTCTGAGAGACTGCCCTACGTGGCTGGGTCACGAACAAAATGTTCGTGGGATAAGATCGCGTAACTCCGTGGTCGCGCATTTATCCTCATTAATTGGAAGATACATCTCCAATCCCAGCCTTGACAATATGCCAGAAATTAGCCATCGTTGTTGTGCAGGAGACTAAAGAATTTAGGAACACTGAGGGAAATAGTAGGCCCCTAATATTCCTGTGAGAAGAGGTGGCATTGTAATGGGGAGTGAGAAGGACGACACGAAGGTGGCAGAAACTGTGGAAGTAGTTCAAATCTCAAAGCAGTTGTGAGATCGGATGACCAGTGCCCTCAAACAGCAGAATATTCAGAGAGAAGTGAGTGAACACGGAATATGGCAGTCCAGTATTTGGTGTTGAAACTGATATACGAAAACGATGCACTTGTCGTGAGTCAGTCAGGTTCCTTGGATACAAGAGGATGAAAATGAGAAAACAGAAGAAAGAGTCATTCAGCTGACTCAAGCAATTGGTTTGACAGTCGAGAGTGGAGATATATCGGCATGTCACCGTTCTGCCTGGGTGGTATCATCCATCGGTGGATTGTTGTTATCAGATCGAACAAGAATTATTAGAATTCAATAATGGGGAGTATCATGTGTGCTTAGCTGGTGACTTTAATGCCTGCACAAGTAAAGAACCGATTATGTCAGCTTTGACGACAACATTTGGGAGTCAGTGGATATGGAAGATTCTATGAGACCATTGTTAGATACTGCATATAATCGGAGTGTCTTAGAGTCACAGGAACAACGAGAATCTCTAAATAACCATAACACGTACACCAATAGAAGAAAGCTGATACAGTTTTATAAACAGAATGTTTAGTAACCAGATTGTATATTTTCAAGGGTACATTCGGTAAAGATGCAGGTATTGGTAATACTAGCATAAAACAGTGTATATCTGATCATATGCAGTGCGAAATGTAGTAGTTTTATTTTTTGTCAGGAAATCACTTCCCTTTTATCCAATCTCTGTCCATTTCAACGTCTTCAAATATTATTTTTCTAATGTTATGGATGTAAACCCCAACCAGAACATAGCTGGTGGGCAATGCTCAGTGAAGTACTGAGTCATTCAGCATTGTTGCTAAACAGCAGTCTATATCAATACGTCTATACCACTACATTTACATGTTTTACAGAACGTCGCCCTCAGCTAGCGACTACCCCAACCCAAAGCCTTTCTCTCCCGTCACCCTCCTATTTGTTCTGAATTAATCAAAAACCCATTTCAAGACGACAGGTAGACGCGCAATGTTATGTTCATTAAAGGACTACGCATGTTTAGGTGGGTATATTGCTCTAGAACAGGTGTTGTAAAAGTGCCAAAATAAAATATTACATATAAAATAAATTGATCAGTTGGCATGAAGTACGATATTATAATTTCAAGGCACTGAATCATCATTCTCGAATAACAGGGTCGAACTACTAATAACATAACAGAGGGAACTGTTTTTAACTTGTGATATCTGGTATATTTTAAACTTAAAACTTTTGATGCGCGCGCACGGAACCGCACATGGATTGCTGCTGATGTACTGAGATAATCATAATGGTCTTTTCTTTGAAGATAAAGGTAATATGACGGGGAGAGGATTTATCAACAAATGCTACTTTTTATTAGTAGAAAATATTCCTTCATGTTGAAGTATAGTCAAAAACGAAATTTTACTAACTAGAAATGCCTGGGCGACGCTACACAGTGGGTCACTTGTCAGTGCACAGTCATTATATTGTTCCCAATTCATATGGGGAAACCCGGATTCAGCTGAATGAAAAAATGTTTTGTATACCGTATTGTTAAAGGCTGTTGGTCATGCGAACAATATACTTGTGATAGTAAAAAATTGTGATATAATTTCACACTCCATGATAGTTTTCGAAATATATTCTTGTGTAGGTGTGAACGCCTGTAGTTTGGGTGTAGTGTTTCCACTAATCGTCATCGCTTCAACCAAATACCTTTTTAAAGTTGTCAGTATTTTAATCTTTTGCCATTCAATGGTGGAATTATGCTGATATACCGAACATTACATACATCCTCTAAGCTGATGTAGGATACTTATTATCCGATATATTTCATTAATACCTACATGTATTTAAGGACGCAGCTGCCACTAATGTTTAGCTGTGTATGCTCCTGGATCACCCCCACTTTACTGTGACATTCTGGAGATGTAGAAAGTCATCATTATTCGCTACCGACATTGGCCGTCAGATTATACTGCGATCGAAATGTTCGTTTTATCTGTATTGGGTTTCTGTGTAATGGTATCGGATAAGTTTGATGTTCGTGAAATATTTTTTTTATCCTTTCGTGAATATGTGAATGAAATTATGGTTTTCCAAGTGGTTTGGTATCAATCCTAGGTTGTACTATGTTTCACCTGACTCTTCTGCGGAACAAGTTCAAACGCATTAGACAGAAGATAGCAACGGAAGTACTATATCATACGTCTCCAGCTGCCCTTGTCAGGGAAGTACAGTGCCATACGTCTCGAGCTTTCTCTTGCAATGGAAGTACTTTGCCATATGGCTGGAGACCCCTTGCCATTGGAGTGCTGCGCCATACGTCTCCAGCTGCCCTCGCCCAGGAAATACTGTGCCATACGCCTCGAATTCACCCTTGCCAAGGAAGTACTGTGCCATACGACTCGAGCTCCTCTTGCCATGGAAGTACTGTGCCATACGTCTCGAGGTTCCTCTTGCCATGGATCTACTGTGCCATACGTCTCGAGATCCCCCTTGCCATGGAAGCACCATATCATGCGTCTCCAGCTTCCTCTTTCCATGAAAGTACTGTGCCATACGTATCGAACTCCCACCTGCCATGGAAAGACTGTGCTATACGTCTCGGTCTCTCTCTTATCATTCAAGTACTGTATCATACGTGTCAAGCTTCCCCAGCCATGGAAGTACTGTGTCATACGTCATACGTATTATGCCATTCATCTCGAGCTCCCCCTTGCCTGGAAGCACTGTGCCATATGTCTCGAGCTCCCCTTGCGCTGGAAGTACTGTAACACACGCCTCGAGTTCCCCTTGCTCTCGATTTACCATGCAAGCACTGTGGCATATGTGTCAAGCTGCCCCTGCCATGGAGTATTGTGCCATACGTCTAGAGCCCCCTTTCCGTGGAAGTACTATGCCATTCGTCTCGAGCTCCCCCTTGCCTGGAAGTACTGCAGCATACGTCTCCAGCCCCCTCTTGCCCTGGAAGTAATGTGTCATATGTCTCGAGCTCCCCTTGCGCTGGAAGTACTGTAACACACGTCTCGAGCTTCCCTTGCCCTCGATCTACTGTGCCATATGTCCCTAGCCCCCCCTTGCCCTGGAAGTACTGTGCCATACATCTCCAGCTCTTCGTTGTCCAGGAAGTACTGTGCCATACATCTCCAGGTCGTCGTTGTCCATGAAGTACTGTGCCATACGTCTCCAGCTCGCCGCTGTCCAGGAAGTACTGTGCCATACGTCTCGAGCTCCCTTTTACCATGCAAGTACTGTGTCATACGTGTCAAGCTACCCTGCCATGGAAGTACTGTGCCATACAACTAGAGCCCCCTTAAACAAGGAAGTACTATGCCATTCGTCTCGAGCCCCCCCCCCTTGCCTGGAAGTACTGCGGCATACGTCTCCAGTTCCCCTTGCCATGGAAGTACTGCGCCATATGTCTCGATCCCCCCTTGCCCTGGAAGTACTGTGCCATACGTCTCCAGGTCGTCGTTGTCCAGGAATTACTGTGCCATACGTCTCGAGCACCTTCTTACCATGCAAGTACTCTGCCATACGTGTCAAGCTGCCCCTGTCTTGGAAGTACTGTGCCGTACGTCTAGAGCCTCCTTTCCATGAAAGTACTATGCCATTGGTCTCGAGCCGCCCCTTGACTGAAATTACTGTGGCTCACGTCTCGAGCTCCTCTTGCCCTCGATTTACTGTGCCACATGTCCCTAGCTCCCCATTGCCCTGGAAGTACTGTGCCATACGTCTCCAGCTCGCCGTTGTCCAGGATGTGCTGTGCCATACGCCTCCAGCACCCCATGTTCGTGAAATACTCTTCCATACGTCTCCGGCTCCCACGTTTCCTGGAAGTACCGTGCCATGCGTATCGAGCTCCCCTTGCTCTTGAAGTACTGTGCCATACGTCTCCAGCTCACCCGTGTCCTGGAATTACTGTGTCATGCGTCTTGAGCTCCCCCTTGCCCTGAAAGCACTTTGTGATGCTCCTCCATCTCTCCTTGCTCTTGAAGCACTGTGCCACACGTCTCCAACGTTTTCCGTTTGATATGTAGAACGGAAGTGTAAAGTAGTTTAGTATAAAGCGTATTGGCGTTGGTGGACTTGTTATTCGTGTCCAGTCATTTATTAGGAGAGGGGAACCTGGGTGCACGTCGGTGGCGACGATTTGTAGTATCGTGATGGTCGCTGTGGTGGTAAACCACATGGAGATGGTGGTAGTTGTGACAACCAATCACTTTTGTGATATGCTTCCCTGGCGTAAGTGACTGTGTGGACGCGAGAACTCTTCATGGGCGACGGTTGACCACTGAACGTTGGATCAGGCCCTTGTTCATACGAGTTCCGGTGTGAACCGCCGCCACTGTGTGCCAAGCATCAGCGCTCTGTCAACATGTCCTTGGTTTGTTCAACAAAGAACTTGAGGCTCAGTCGAAGGTATCCAAACATCCATTCACAATGACAGCTAGCAGAACGACGAGTTGATGGAATATTCAAAGTCATAAAAATCTTCGGAGCAGTCTAATCTAAGACCATCTTCCAAATGTACCGCCTGTTTTTAAAGTCAAAGACAGGATGCTTATGAAAATATATCTCTCAAACACGTGAGCTTAAATACTTATTATTCGGGTCAATCCAGACCAATGTGGTCGGCCTTGACGATCTGATGAGCGCTGGAAAACGAGAGCAAATACCGCCTCTTTTTTTCACACAGAATTTGCATTACCGAAATCTGTCCGTGATACCGGAATATCGCCTTGAGCGCTATTTAAAGGTCGTCAACAGACAACAAATTCAACTGATGACAGAATGTGAAACTCCAGCATTGTCTTCGTCCTGCATCCACTGGCCTGTGGAAATAATAAGGCACACATGGCAAATACAGGTACGGTACACAATAAACAACGCCGTGTCAACATTGAGATTAGTCATTCTGAACAGACTGTCGCAAATTAAACTTTTGAAAAGAGTGATTTCGCGTGAAAGCCTAACATTCAGTCCTCGGCACGGAAAGAAAAATCAAGCGAAATCTTGTGGCAAGACCCCCCCCCCCCCCCCCCCCCCACCACCAAATTCGTCCTGAAGGAAATTTTGACATGGCACGCGCAGGGTTCACTACCTGGGCGCCAGGTTAATCGGCCTGAAAAATAATCCAAGCGAAATCTTGAGACAAGGTAATCACTTACCAAATAAAATATTAACTTGGCCCAGGTGTAATCATCTTCAATCGAATCGACATGAAAAACTATCCCAAGCTAGATCTTTAGGCCAAGTACCAATATTTCAAATTTGGAAAGAATCATTTCAAATTTTTAGAATTCATTATCCGGAAACGATATTTCAGCTTCGACCCCAAGGTTATGCTACATGTACCAACAGACGGATCTGAACGAAAAACAATCCTAAGCTAGATCATGAGGCAATGCTATTATTATCGCGAGGCAGAGGTTATTGTACGAACACGAAGTCGGACAACCACGAGCACGGAGGAACAGACCTTAATACTATAGTTTCAGAGAGAGAAGTCGAAAACGTATCGTCCAAGAGGCTATTCGGAGATCTGGACACCACTTAAAACACTTTATATGGCATGTCTATTTCCTACCAGCAATTTCCCAGATCTATCTAATCCTGCTCGAAGACCAACTGAGATTCCAATCTCATCGAGAAAGCTGACAGATATCATCACTGGCTGGGTTGATGCTGCTGCTGTAAATGTGGGAGAGAACGGATGACGAAGCAAAATTCGGCCAGAAACAAGAAAGGCTACAGAAAGGGAGGCAACTCTATCTGCTCACTGAACTGATATGACGAGATTGAAACCCTCAGTCGGGTAGACTGGTCTGTACCAAAATTCAACCGGAGAGAGCATGCACATGCTCTGGTCAGTCACATTTATATGCCCATATGCCGCAAAAAACCCGATTTTGTTTGAGAAAATATTTAAGCCGTTTTATCTAATGGGATTCGTTACCTATCACATACAAACGCTGATGGTAAAGCCCCCTAATATTGAAGTACTTGAGAAACAGCATGTCCGAAAAGTTGGAATTTTGACCGTGTTATTTTTTATATATATCATTTTCAGTATGAATGAGAAACTCTATGAAATGAGATGGAATGGCTGAACATGTTTTGCACTTAGTATACGATCTCAAAATAAATAAAATTAACAGGGTGAACATTTCGATTTCTTCGCGAATATCATTACCAGTGCACATGTATTACTGATTGAAATTAGAAGCTGAAAATGGGACCTTCTCCATGTCGATTTTCGGCAATAGAAATGAGTGCTAAAATTGCAGGTTGAAAGATGGGAGAAAGCTCCTAAATCCAAGGCTGAACATCAAGTATACATTTGAATTTTCCGTCAGATAGCAAAGTTGTCGATAATAGATTTGATGGAAATACTAAGTTCATTAATCATTCTCAATTGATTTGAACGCTCATTTGCTTTTAAACTCTGACTTCCGATGAACGTAAGGTAGGCTAACGAGACCCCTTAATAAACAGCAATGCATGCCGGGAAATAAGATTTGCCGAAGAGGATAACATCGATCACGTGTTCATTGAGCAACCCATCAGAATCCTTGCTAGGCCTACATGGTTCTCGACAATCAAATTGCTTAGGGTTGTTCCGAAAACTACATTTTTTGATAGTCCCCTGCTAGTTTTAGTTATGGTTGAGCATTCTAAACGATTCTCCTAACAATTCAGTATCGTCGGGCTTTTTCTTCAAGTCGACGGAAGCCGATTCAACCGACGACATCCTCAAGATGATATCACGATGCTCGGGTTTCTGCAGCTCTTTCATCATATTATCTGAAAAAAGGAAAGATATAAAACATCAGTATCTATTTGCTTTCATGCGGATATGCGAGACAGAAGTTTTCTTAATACAGAGTCACCATTTTTGTCCACAAAGATGTGCTTGTAACCATATGCAGGTAGATTAGGTCATTGTACTGGATTTACTTCGATACAAAATGAGGCCCCAATTATATTTTTCTGCGAACTTTGTCAATATAGTGATAACAAAGGTGCATCACAAGGAATTTCGCTGTAATAGATAGAAGAAAACTTCAAATCCAAGGCTGAACATCAATAAATGATCAAACCTCACTAGACTGGGTGACAGTGGGACATGCATGGGGAACAGTGTGACAAGTCATCTAACTCGTATGTCAAGTACAGGAATTAATTTACATTATTATCATCAGAAAGCCACCACCCCAACACCTTATACTGATTATAAGCAAAAACTATCAGTGGTAGAAAACTAGGGGCAAAAAAAATGTTTTTGAACAGTCAGAACTGAGGATGATTTTTGTTATTACTAAGTTTTCTGCGGTACTTCATCACTGTTTTTGGTACTATTGAAAGAGGATGGACAAAGGCACAATATAATTGCATCGATTTATGATCTCGAATGTATTAGTTATTGGGGTTTTTTTTTACAAAAAAGAACATATCACCCGGTGCGGATTGGGATACTTTTGCCGGGGAGCACTGGGGCCATATTAATCAAATGTGGAAATTTACTTTCATGATAGAATGTTATCAAGGTGCATTATTTTGTAACCTAGATAGTAGTACTTACCAATCCATTAGATTTGATGTGTTCTACTAACAATTCCAGTTAGATGCAAAATCAGTAAATATTTTTTTTTAAATTTGGCAGTAGTATAGAAAGTACAAATTCCTTATAAAAATGACGGGTCAAAATGAGAGTCGCGCCGTGGCGATGACGTCACTGCCGGTCTCGTGACATCTGGGTCACGATCACAGGATCAAAGGGCACATCCGGTATCAAAGGTCACTTCCGTGTCAAAGGTCAAACATCAAAGGTCGCATACGGTGACGTCATTTCCAGTCACGTCCAGGTTGACGTCATGACACAAAGGTCACCCATGATGGGTATAAATACGGGGGTTAGTGAGAGTGTGCGACATACATCGCAGGTCATTTGCTCCGCCATGTCACAAGTTCTACGAGCCGTCCTTCCCGTTACACATGAGGTAAAGTTGCACGTCCGGATGCCTGTTGATCGGGTCCGGAGTCCACATCGAATACACTTACCCTACATCGTGCCGGCTGGACCAAATTTAAGCGGGTGTTGCGTGGTGAACTGGACGAGAACCTGATATACACCGAGAACGCCATCTGCGTACACCGTGGACCATTCTTTGCACGTCTAGGACGTTACCAGGTTCCCTCCCGAAGCTTCACTCTAGACCCTGATCTGTGGACGGCCTTGGAGAAAGCGGTGCCTATTGTGGACCAACTGTTTACACCGGACGAGTGGTCAGCCCTCCAGTTGGCCTGGGCTCGTACCTTGGGTGACGCGGCCTCCAGAACCCAATGAGCAAATGATCAACCGCGTCAAGGCAAGAGACTATCCTGTACTCACCTCCGTGAAAGATGTGGCACTTAACACCCATAGTCCCCTATCAGAGGACGACGCCATAGACTATCCGGCTAGGATAAGTCAAATTAGGATGTTTACAACGGTGGTAGGACCCGAACATCGACCTCGTTATAAATACACGATACTCTCTGAGTCCATTATCAATCATCACCATGAAGCGCTGGGAGAAGGCGTTAGATAACTTATACTACAGTTCCGACAGTCTGGCAGCCTAGAGTGCATTGTCTGCCCTCTATCGAGTCGATAAACCCCACGGCATTCGTTTATGACAAGTCTGAGATTGGCTCGAACAACAAGACATCGAGCTGCCCGTCGCCATTTTCTACGAAACCGGGACATTGTTGGTGGTATAGATGCCCAATGGCAAGCAAATTTGGTGGATATGAGCGCCTTTGCCAAAAACAACGATGAGAATCCGTATATCTTGACATGCATCGATATCCTGTCGAAGTATGCGTGGGTGATACCCATCCGGACGAAAACAGGGGCGAATCTCGTAGCTGCGTTCAAGGGTATCTTCACGACGGGTCACGAACCGTTGTATTTACAAACCGACGAAGGCATCGAATTTCTCTTCACCGCTCCAACAGTTTCTGAAATCCCAGAAGGTATTTTTCTTTCACACCTACAAAGAGGCCAAGACTTCGGTCGTCGAAAGATTCAACAGGATATTCAAAGGCCACATGTACAAGCTCTTTATGGCTAAGAATACACCACGGTACATCGATATTCTCTCGAATCTTGTGAGTGATTACAATCGAGCCTATCATCGGAGTATACAGAGAGCCACCATTACCGTTACCGAACACAACGAATCCCAAGTCCGGCGTATCTTGTACCCCATGCAATCCCAACCACGATCGAAGGATGTGTTCAAGGTCGGTGACCGTGTAGGGATCAGTAAAGTCAAGGGCAAGTTCGAGAAGAGTGTCCTCCTCAACTGGAGCGATGAGCACTTCCTGATTAAACGCCGCGTATCCCGACAACCACGAGTGTATGACAGCGACCACGGTCACACCACATGTACAAGCCAGGTCAATAGCGAGTCATACACCAAGTATTGCAACGCCCACTACGTATACGACCACCCGCAGTGAACGCCCGCACTTGTCCACAACGGCGACCAACGTTGACGCACCGTCGACCCCGGTTCACTCACCAAATTTACAAGAGCGAATCATCAAGGCAGCGGCTAGTCTTCCAACCATGTACCCTCGGTGGCAACAGCTCTTCACCTGTCTCACTGCGGGGTCGACGCACTTCTTCCAACATTAGCAATGTAACTACGAAACCCACTTGTGCTTTGCGCGTTTTGGGAGACGCTGTGTTTAGAGAAGCTTTGTCCATAGCACTGTATTCATGATCGAGCGTGGTATGAAGGATGACGGCGGTGGTTTCTGGTTTCATAGTCGTTTCATCTGGTTGGCCCGACCCAGGAATTGAAGCCTTGCCATTCCACGAAGTGCACCGTCTTACCTCGGCGTTGTTCGGTTTTCAATATGCGTTCCACAGTGTAGTAGTCTTGACCTGTTTTCACCACGGTCTGTAACTCTTGCTCCTAAAAAGTTCCTTGCAATGGTTTCCCTTGAAGATCTTCCAGTTCATATACTCGTGGCTGTCGGGGTACGCGGCGTTTAATCAGGAAGAGCTCATCGCTCCAGTTGCGGAGCTAACTCTTCTCGAATTTGCCCTTGACTTTACTGATCCCTACAGGGCCTCCGACCTGGAACACATCCTTCGATCGTGGTTGGGATTGCAAGGGGTGCAAGATACGCCGGACTTGGGCTTCGTTGCGTTCAGTAACGGTAATGGGGGCTCTCTGTATACCCCGGTGATAGGTTCGATTGTTTCTGGAGAACATCGATGTACCGTCGTGTATTCTTAGCGGTAAAGTGCTTGTACATTGTACATGCGGCCTTTTAATGTCCTGTTGAACCTTTCGACGACCGAAGCTTTTGTCTCCTAGGTGTGAAAGAAGAATACATTCTTGGCTTTCAGAAACCGTTAGAACGGTCTGGTGAAGAATTCGGTGCCTCCGTCGGTTTGTAAATACAAAGGCTTGCGACCCGTCTTGAAGATGCTCTAAAACGCAGCTACCAGATTCGCCCTCGTTGTCGTCCGGATGGGTGCCACCCACGCATATATCGATGCATGTCAAGATATACCGATTCCCATCGTTGTGTTAATCCGTTTGACAATGGGCATCTTTACCAACAACAATCACCCGGTTCCGTAGAAAATGGCGGCGGGCAGCCCGATGTAAGATATAGGCGTCGTGTTGTTTGAGCCAATCTCGGATTTGCGATGGACGATTGCCGTTGGGTTTAGCGGGTCGATAGATGGCAGACAATGTACTATAGGCTGTCCGACTCTCAGGGATGTAGTATAAGTTATCCAACAACCTTCTCCCAGCGCTTCATGGCGATGACTGATAAAGGACCCAAAGAGTATCGTGTATTCATAACGAGATCGATGTTCCTGTCTGATGTTCGGGTTCAACCACCATTGTATATATCCTAGATTGACTGAGCCTAACCGGATAGTCTATGGCGTCGTCCTCTGACGGTGGACTATGGGGGTTAAGTGCCACATCTTTCACGAAGATCAGTACCGGATAGTCTCTTGCCTTGACGCGGTTGATCATTTGCCCATTGGGTTCTGCCGCTGCGTCAATCAGGGCACGAGCGCAGGTCAACTGGACGGCTGACCGCTCGTACCGTGTAAACAGCTGGTCCACAATAGGCACCGCTTTCTCCAAGGCCATCCACAGATCAGCGTCAATGGGGAAGCTTCGGGTGGGGCCTTGATAACGTCCCAGACGTGCAGATAACGGTCCACGGTGTACGTTGATGGCGTTCTTGATGTGGATGAAGTTCCAGTCCAGTTCACCACACCGAACCCGCTTAAAGGTCCAGCCAATAACGATGCAGGGTAACCGTATTCGATGTGGATTCCGGACCCGACCAACCGACATCCCGGCCTTCCAGAGTGGCGACTTTATCTTTATAGACGTGTAACCCCACCTCAGGGGTAAGGGAAAGGACGGCTCGTAGAACTCGTGACATGTCGAAGCAAATGGCGTGCGATGAATGTCGCACACTCTCACTAACCCCCGCATTTATACCCATCATGGGTGACCTTTGAGTCATGACGTCAACCAGGACGTGACCGGAAATGACGCTACCGAATGTGACCTTTGAAATTTGACCTTTGACACGGAAGTAAGCTTTGACACCGGATGTGACCTTTGACACCGGATGTAACCTTTGACCCCGATGTTACCTTTAAACCGAAAGTAACCTGGATGTCACGTGACCGGCAGTGAGAGTGACACTTTTGTGTCTTTTTAAAATGTAATACTGGAGAAAAGTTTAGCAGATATTTTAGAATAGGGATAGAGACAGAAAATATTTCAGCTGGTGCTAGGTAATGAAGAGCCGTTGGTTATGCTCCTTTGAACAGAGGACCAAGAGTGAATACAAAATGGCGAATATGAGATCATGACTAAAAAGGGGCTCTTTCGTTGTTATCCTTTTTCCGAATGAATGTGCCCAAAATCATTTTATTTCACATCAGCTAATTACTTCCAAATTTATTTTGTAGTTTTTCGGAGAAAGTAGCATGAATATTCTGATCGATTTTTAGCAGCATTTCTACTAAATAATTTGTATTGTCACAGCCCCAGAATTAGAGTCACAAATATCTGACCCTTGTAGATTAATTTTGCATGCTGATTTTCGAATGAGGGTCCGACAGGTTTCAAGCTGTTAATTTCGAATTGCGACTTTATTCAATTTCAATTTTCTTACAAAATATACCGGTACAGAAAACAATTGTTTATCGGCTCATCCCCGCAATCTACACGAATACAACTAAGGATAATTGGGAATTACCAGTAAAATAACCTACCATATAATATGACATACTGTTCGAGGGCTGCCAGTATACTGTCCTACTATATGATCTGTTGATTCGGCACTATCAATGTACAAGAATCTAACGTCTGAACTATTGGTTCTGCACTGCCAATATACTGACCTACTATCTGAATTACTTATACAGTACTGCCAATATACTGACCTACTAACGGACCTATTGATCCAGCACTGTCAATACACTGAAAAACTATCTAGCGTATTCGTTCAACACTGCCAATATACTGATGATACTGCACTGCCAATATACTTACCTACTATCTGATCTATTGACATTGTCAATATAAACTGACCTGCTATCTGATTTATTGATCTGGCACTGCCAATTCATACTGACCTACTATATATGCCTATTGGTTCGGCACTGCCAAATTATAGTGACCTACTCTCTGACCTATTGGTCCGATAATGGGGGGGGGGGGGGCGAGACCGAGTGGTCTAATGCGCTTCGCTGGTGATCGCTAGCTCCACACCGCTGAAGAAATACGGGGTTTTAGCCCTGCTGGTGCATGCGAGAGAGATCATTTATTGTTCAATTATGCCCGATGGCTAAAGACACACATATACATATAACATATACATAAAAACATATATTACATTTTTAAAACAAACTATGGTACGGTAAACAGAAAGCACTAAATGACATTGGCCAGCACATTGGCATCCATATGGCAACAAAGCACTGTTGATTCAACGTTTTCGCCTAAATATAAATTAGAACCATTATTCTGAACCATTAATTGGCAGCAGGGGTAACTTAATGCATAATGAAACACATACACATATGACCCCACTATCTGATTGTCCCATTATCTCCCAGCAACAAAAAACAATCGTGTACATATTTTGCTGTAGCTTCTGCAACTGGCTTAAAGGTAGATACCAAAATATTTTTCATCTTTTGAGCAGAGGGGGTGCTTGTATGCAACGGTACGAAAGGCTCAATCGCACTAAATAATATTTTCCTTTGCTCACAGAATCTTGAACAATCAAGTAAAAAGTGACATTCGTCTTCCACAACATTACAAGAGGTACACACTCTATCACATTCTGGAACGTTATAATACCTTCCCCTTTCTATTTGCAGTTTATGGGCACCAATTCTGAATTGAAAAAGAAAGTCTCGATGCGCTTTGTTACGTATAGACATAATGGCCCCTTCATGTTCCAGCATTGTCTTAATAGAACAATATGTTTTTGTTTTTACTGAACTACAATAAAGTGTTCCTCCATACAGTATTAGCTTTTTACCTCCGTCGATCAGACGGAGGTCTAGGAACGCAACGTGAAATCTCCCGCCAAATAATTGTCATATGGGGAACCCACGACTCATAGTATTTCCAATAGGGATCGTCATGGTTCCCGACGAAATCTTGCACTTTTTCTTTGGACACAATTGAAATAATGGGGTTCCCCATTGCAATGCATTACAGTGGGCCTTGCTTCTGTAGTCGGGTTCCACCTCAATCTCGAAACCAGAGCTATCCGGTCCTGTCCTGCATCCACCGAGAGATTGAACATGGCGGCCCTCCAGCTTGGAGAGACGGACAATGCCATTTTTCGCTTCTCCTCTCCCCCGATAGACTCCATTCCCAATTGAAACTTTTTGAAACCTTTTGGAACCATTTGTGAAAATCTAGGAGGCAGGAAATATTCCCTTTCCACCAGCAAACACGTTATTAGGCTCTATTTCCCGAAATAAAATTTACGGTGGGGAAGATCACCAAGGTCGCCCAAACCAAGACATGTTGTTGTTTTCCATTTCCGGGTTTGTATTTTGAGTCATTTATTGTTTCCAAGAGTGTTTCATTACTCCAGATCTATGCGAACATGTTCTATGACATATGTTCTAACGCAGATAGTCTCGTTCCATCGAACAATTAGTCGTCAAATCAATAACCGAACAAAGGGGGCGTGGTCCATATACTTGTAATGTTGTGTAAAACTGTAAAATGCATGTTTTATTTTTCGTTTATTTTTTATTTTGCTGCATGTTTGGGCCCGGAAAAAGTATCCGTAATCTTCCACTGATATATAACGTAGATGGCAAACCTGTCTCATAGTCTGTGAAACCCAAATTGTATGAAAATTCAACGCAAACAACATGTGCTATTTTTCTTTGTTTTTGTTCAAAATTCATGTTTACTTTTGGGTCAAATTTATATTTCCATGCTTGATTGAGACTGGAAATGCATTGAAACTTCCACCAGCATGTCCCGTAGCCCATAAGAGTTTTACGTGGTCTGCCAAATCAAAATTGTGCGATTTATCAACGCGCAGCACATGTAGCCTACCAAATTCATGTATTTATTATGTAAAATGCAGGTTTGCTTTTTTCTGCAAATTCATATTTCCCTGCCTGTTTCAGATTAAAAAACCATTAGCAAAGTTT
Source organism: Hanleya hanleyi (assembly GCA_036873755.1). NCBI lineage: Eukaryota > Metazoa > Mollusca > Polyplacophora > Lepidopleurida > Hanleyidae > Hanleya > Hanleya hanleyi. The sequence goes on from JAVTVY010013301.1 coordinate 44,425, forward strand.
TGATAACATGTGGTGTAGATGATAAACCTGTCACGTAGTCCTTGAAATCCAAATTGTGCAAAAATTCAACACAAACAACATGTACAATATTGTAGCATTTTTGTGTAATAGTCATGTTGATTTTTGGGTCAAATTCATATTTCCTTCCTTGCTTGGGACTGGGAATGCATTGGAAAACTTCCGCCAACATGTCCCGTAGTCCATAAGACTTTCACGTAGTCTGCCAAATCAAAATTGTGTGATATATCAATGCGCAGCACATGTCGTTGTTATTTATGTCGTTATGTAAAATGCAGGTTTTTTCTGCGAATTCATATTTTCCTGCCTGTTTCGGACTGGAAAACAATCAATAAAGTTCCGCCAACATGTGTCGTACATGATAAACCTGTCACGTAGTCCGTGAAATCCAAACTGTGTGAAACTTCAACACAAACAACATGTACTATATTGTAGTATTTTTGTGTAATAGTCCGGTTGATTTTTGGGTCAAATTCATATTTCCCTGCCTGTTTCGGGCTGGAAAACCATCAGTAGACTTCTGCAAACATGTGCTGCTGCCCATAACAGTATCATGTAGTTCACAAGCCAAAACACGTGTGATTCACAGCAACATGTCACATGTATAAGCTTATACATGTACAATGTCATATATATTTCCAGGCATGGCATTTACCTGGAGAGCACTGAAAAACTTATGCAGACATGTGCCGCTGCCCGTAACTGTACCACGCAGTCCACAGACCACTAATCCTGCAATTTACAGCGACATAGCACATATACATGTACAATGCTTTGGCATATGTTTACCTTTAAATTTATTTCATAGTTCCAGCCATAAACTTGATGTAAGCTACAATAATCTTCTGCCAACATGTTGTAAAGTCCATAAACCTGTCACGTAGGTCATGAAGCACATAAGCATCAGAGTCAGTGATTGGCCACAACCCCCTCCCCCTCCCCCCCGCCCCTGATTCCTCAGAAAATAAACATTACGCATGTAATGATGACCGGCAGAGTGATACATGTGTCAATCGGTCAGACATTTTCAAGGATGCCCAGTTTTACCTCAAAACAACCATGCCGGACTTCATTCCTTCTCTCAGAATAATTGGATCTAACTTTTACAAAACCTGCAGCCCCCAATAGCTCCGGACCTAGACCACATAAATGAAGGGATCTAGTTTATCGGTGCTATGGCAAAAATATCATGTAGAATGGGTTGTGTGGATAATATCAGATTCATGAAAGTTGAAGTCCTGCAGCATGCTCCACAAATATCATCAAAGGTCATACAACGTTCTGGTCTGCGCCAGTGTGGATCTATAGGCCTACTTGTTTTTTTTTTTGTTTTTTGTTTTTTTTTTTACAAAATTATCTCCCTTGACCAGGGGAGGACTTGAATGTGTCAGAAATGATTTAGCTTCTATTTCATTTCCTGAGTACCATGGTGTTATATATTGTTATGATTGGCTTAACTTTAGCTGCTGAAGATATTTCTAATTTGAGGATACTGGGCAATCATACTAACTTTATTTTCATAACTTCATTTATTTTCACAATAAGCAACATTATCGAGATTAGCAAGTGAAGTTTTACAACATAATATAATACGCATCATGGATCTCCTTCAGTTTAGTGTAGACATATATACCCTTGGATATCTGTTACCCTGATTCAGTCATAATATTGTCTGTATTATATTGATGTCGACAAGGAATATGCATAATTATTTGATAGTATTATTAATTGTATGTTGTTTATGATTAACATGAACTTTTTATTCGCTGGAATCAGCCATTTGTTCCATATTGGCAATATTCTCATCAGCCATCACCATTCAATATGAATGTGATACATGTACAAGTCCATGGTAATTGATACATTATGGTGAAGGTGACCTGTAACACCAGTATACAAAATTATTCCGAGCTCATTGAATCCGCACATGATGCTGAGACAGATCAGAACGAAGTGTCGGTAAAATCAGATGTGTTTTGTAGAGGATTCTGTCAATGAGGATGCTATACTGTACACATACAAAATATGAAGTGTTGATGTGTAGGGCCTATAGCATAAAATCACAAGCAAGTTGGTAAAACTAGGCACACAGGGTCTCATTTCTGCCGCTAACGTGTTGATTTGGGTGGGGGTGTCCTCTCATGGGGAGGTGTGGGTGAGAAAGGGCCTAATGTCTCAAGCAGTATTCCAGGTTTTCCATCAATATACTCTATTCCATACCCCAATATTTCAAACACGTGAAATCAAAGAAATATTATTTGCGGGGAATTTGACTTCCACATCCCTAGCTGGACATGCTAGTGGGGAACCCTCAATCTCACGTTAATTACCATTGGTGATTCAAATGCAAACAAATGCAAAATTGAGCTTGGCATCCGGCCCTATGTTATTCAGTGATGTACTATTCCCCTACTGACCCTGTTACCTCGACGGAGGTCTTTGCGCTCATTCAGCGCTTGTTCAAATAACCTCTGCTTAACAAATCTTAGAGTAGCCTTGTGGGCTCTACACCCCTGGTTTTCCCAGAGATGAGAACATCCTACTCCAGAAAGGATGCCTTTCACAAAATAAATCGAATTTTTTTAAATTCCATTTCTGCATTCTTCTATTTATTCTAGATAAGCTTTATATAAAAGCGAGGTTCGCTCAGCAGACATGATATGTAAAAATAAATTTACACTATTTAGAATTGCATAAAGTTTAACTGGTGTTCTACCAAGCTCACCTAATGCAGGAAAATTGACTGCTTTAGAATGAACCCCAAGCAGCTGTTTACAGAATTTGTTGTGTACAATTTCTGATGCATTGTTTTTACTAAGAATAGACTCAATAGTCCCAGGCTTATCCAGGTAGCCAATCCATATTTCTGAACCATAAAGTAGAATGGGTCGAATTAGACTATCAAACAGTTTGCCAGCTAATGAGATATCTAACTCCTTCAGGCCTATTGCATTTTTAAAGGAGAAAATTGCCTTTTTTGCTCGGTTTGCCAGGTTATCAATAGCAAAATTGAAATGACCATTTCCGTGAAGTACGACCCCTAGATATTTGTATTTATTAACACATTCAATCTGGTCCTTGCCAATATGAAAATTATAGTTGATACTCCTATTAGACCCAAAAGTCACAATTTTTGTTTTCTTTATGTTAACAGACAATCCCCAGTTTAACAAATACTTTTCAAGACAATCAAAATGATCAGACATAGTTGTACCCAAACGAATTTGGAATTGTCTATCATTCAAAAAGTTGGAAATAAAAACGGGTAAACGACCTTTTAACCCCATATTTTGAAGATCTTTAAGAATCCCGTATTTCCATGTAGTATCGTAGGCTTTTTCTAAATCAAAAGAGATAGAAACCACATGTTCGTTCTTGGCGAAAGCATTCTTAACATACGAATCTAATCTGACTAAAGCGGGGTACTTCGACTCCCGCCACCATTCAAGCTGACTGTCCTCATATGAAATAACCTTGAGAGTGACAATAAACCAACAGCCTCCTCTCCCCTTATTGAACCGGCACCGCCAATTTCTACTGACCTACCATCTGACGTATTGGTCCAGCTCTGACAATACTGACCTACTCTCTCACCTGTTAGTCCGGCACTGCCAATCCAAGTTCTCATATTATCTGGCATAGTAGTTGTCAGGCACTGCAAATATATTTTTGTTAATTATCTGACCTATATACTGACCTACTATCTGTCTTATTGGTCCAGCACTTTTCCCTTTGTGATCATCAGGTAAGTATTCGTCCGGTAACAAACATCTGTCTATTTTGTCATATACCGAAGTCATGTTGTTACCATGGAATGTTATCTGTAACAAGAAAAAGAAGTAGATCTAAAGACAGAAAAAACTAAAATAGTCAACCCAGTCTGTATTCAGGGTATTAATAGATCACTCTCTGGTCATTACCGTATGGATCGTCTCAAAAGAGATATCACCGACGAGCTTTAGATAATTTAGGTGTAATTTTAATTTATTCCATGTTTCAGCTTATATAATTACAGCGAAATTTAACATAAATCACATGCAATATGATGTGCGTTTCTACGCACCAACGTGAAAGAAAGTATGAATATATAATATTAGAAGAAACGAATGCCACTATTGGGATTCGAATCAGCGCACTTGGAGTTCCGTCGCAGAAACAAAATCACATGGCAGCATGCTGTGACTAATAGCAGGATGATCCAATATGATTACAGAAGGGCAATTGTTCACTCAGCCTTTCAACAATCTTCTGATAAAGAGCTAACTATGAACTCTTGTTGTAAAATTTACCATTTTCTATAGAATGTCGTTTGAAATTATATCTGAGTTACTTCCCTTGCGCAGTTTTTCGGTGAAGTTGGAAATTATGTATCAAAATGTAATCAAAATAAGAGAGAATAGGACAGTCTCGATTCAGTTAAGCACAATTCTAACGAAACAAGCAGTCAACTGTTCAAAATCGTTTTTTTTTTAGAAAATTGGTCAATCTCTATCGCCTGGGTACGCACCGAAAAAATGTCTCTGAGTATGTCGCTTAAAGGAAGCACAAATCCGCCATCTGCTAGCAGGCGGCAATCACAGCGTTACCTCTCGATCAAATGAGATGAAAACGAGTTAAACAAGATAATTCTGCGAAAGTTATGATTAGTTGCCTTACCTACTTCTAAAACGTAATTGTGACATTTATATGTTATTCATGAACTATGATTCGGTATTATCTATGTATTATTCAGTAATAATCATAATTATAATGTGCTTCTTGTCTACTTATTACCAATCTGTCAAATATCTAGAGTGAATAGATAAAATGATTAATAGAAGTAGTAAGATTTATAACAGCTGAAGACATTAACCTGTTAATTGACTTGCCGACAGTCAACTTTTGAGCGGATGAACGGTAGCTGGAAATAGTTCCGATATCATCATGTAAGACGAATTGACGGGAGTACTTGAACGAAAGTCAACAATTCAATATCTTCGACAAGTTTCGAATGAATTTCAAAGTTAGTGAATGTACAAATATTTCCATAGAACTAAGATAACGTCGACGTACCAGATATACCAGACACGTAATCTGTTTGGATTATAGGCTACTGAGTCCCCTTGTGTCACTGTTCGCGCACGACCCGCACGTTCTTGACTGAGTCAGGCAGCATTATCGAGCTTAAGAACCTTACAGGTTAAAAAATAACGTAGCGCTGAAACTACAACCAGTTGTGTACAGTTTTACTGTGGACATTGATACTTACTCGTTGTAAGGACACCCATACTTACACGTTGTAAGGACATCCATACTTACTCGTTGTACTAAGGACAATGATAGGGGAGATAGGGGTACAGTGGGACATGGGGCACAATGGAACAAGCCGTCTAGCTCTTTTGTTAGGAACAAGAGGCACACAGCATTACTAGCAGCAGAAAGCTATCACTCCCATACAACTTCTATACTGATTACAAGTAAAACCTATCATTGGTAAAAAAAATTAGGGACACAGGAACTGTTTTTGAGCAGTCCAAGTAAATTTTTAGGACTGAGGATGATAGTTCGTTATGAGTAGTTTTCAGCAGCACTTCATTGCTGTTTTGTTACTACTGAGAGAGGATGGACAAAGGTACAATTTTATTATATCGATTTAGTATCTCAGCTGTATGTAGTAGTTTTTTGTCATAAAAAGGAATATATCATGCACCTGGGGCAGAGTGGGGCACTTTTGCCGGGGCACACTGGGACAATAATAATCAAATGGAGAAATTTCCTTTCATCCTAAAATGAAATCAAAGTGCATTATTTTGTTTCATAGATGGTAGTATTTGCTGAACCTATCAGGTTTGATGAGTTTTACTAAAACTTTCAAAGTCAAATGCTTTCGTTGGGATGAGAATCACACAAAATATTTCTTCCTCAAATTTGGCTCCTGGGAAATATTTTACGTAAAGCAGGGGCCTAAAATAGCAACTAACTTTAGTAACCACCGCTGTTGAATCTTCTAAACTGCTATGATACATATTAGTATATACTTCTTATAAAATGTATTTTGATTATTGTTCCATCGAACCCCAGTGGGTGTCCCAGAGTACCCCATAGTGGGGCAGACTGGGACACATTTTTTTTACGTTTTTAAAACAGAATTCTCGAGAAAAGTATAACAGATATTTCAGATTTTTTTGTGGGACTATGTCATAATAAGTATAAGTTATAACGAGAGTATTTAAGGCTTCACTACCGGACAATAATAACAGAGATTTTTGCGAAAAGGTAAAAATGTCCCAGTGTACCCCAATCTCCCCTACTCACTCGTTGTACTATTAAAGGACATTGCTACTCACTCGTTGTACTATTAAAGGACATTGCTACTCACTCGTTGTACAAGTTTGGTCGGCATTACTGGCTTGATGATGGCAAACATGGCCTCGAACACGGCACCCGTGTTATAGTAATGCATCTGCTTATAGCGTAAAGGGTAGGATTTCTGTATGTGAAGACAAATTACAACAAATAACTTTTTTTCCAGAAACTTCTGAACAACCAACACAAAACAGTGAGAAACAGAGTAACTACAACCTCAGTACATACAAGTCTGTTAACATAGTTCTGATTAACTTCTGATAACAAAACTGTGCGATCTAGAACAAGATTCTGAACAAATTGATTGAATCTATCGACTGGATGGTTATATGGAAAATATATGATAAATTGGACATGAATGATGGAGAGTCGGTAGTTACAAAAACGATTGGTGGTTGGGGGGATAGTGGGTTTGAGAGAAGAATGGCTGCAAATGTAAAAAACTTGGGAACCCTGACTGTTCAATGTTTGATATTAACTAAGGGGTTGAGGGTACATATCTGGGGAGAGTGCGGCAAACTAAGAATTCGCAGGCGGCTGAATCATCAGTTTGCTGCATGCTCTTTATGTACCTTGGTTAATTAAATGTTGCAAAAATTCACTCACCATGAAGACAGATGTCATGCATGTCATTGCGTCGACTCCTAAGAACGTCTGATGTTTTAATGTAACGCCACCGACGTCATGCAGGAAGATGTAGCCATTGACTTGTGCCTGTTCGTCAAGGAAGGCAAAATCCCAGAGAGCACTGATGGCAGACACATATTCGTCACGTTGATAAGATTTACCGGAGGGGTCCATGTCACCTGGGGCAACAAGTGCAAGACTATAAAACTAGGTGCAGAGTGCAAGTCTAAGGAAAAGTTTCTCATGGGGTTTCTTGCACTGGAAAGGAGAAGCTGGGGTTTAGATCTCAGTCGACGGAGGATTAGGTATGTTACGGTAAATGACCGTCCATTTCCATGGAAATGATGCTGGTGGTCGTTGGGTTTTGGAGTTCTCGAATACATCTTTTTCCAGTGTAACAATTTTGATAATAGTCGATGACCTTATGCCAAAGGCAAATGATGATACGAGAATTTCAGACTATTTTACTACAGGATCCCACCACTATAGTGTACGGTATCTGTTATTTGTATAGTACACATCTTGTTCTAGAAGGAAAAGCTTTAATATACATCGGTTTGGATTGTCAGTAGATTCTTCTTTCAAATACGTTAACTGTGCACAAGGATCAAATATCCTCATTCTTATTATGAAAATGTATCTCTCCTCCGTATGGTAATTTATTCGTAGATCTTAAGCCAAATACTCCATAAAATCACAGATTGAAAATGTACTCCATGGTGTTGTGGAAGACAACTCGTAGGAGACTAGAGGAGACTTATGGGTCGGTATAAGTGGGAGATGTGTTATATACTAGAACGATTCTACACAATGAATCCACAGAAGCACGATCCATCAATGCAGAAATACATGTAGAAGGACATAAAATAACAGAATATTCTGATGACAAGAGTGTCTATGAAGAAAGCATTCACCCGGAAAAAAAAGTCTAGTTCAATCTACTAATACTTAGAAATATGATGGATCGAAAGAGATATTTAACAATTCAGTGAAGGAGACGTATTATGTAGACAGAGGAGAAAAGGTAGCATTTATTTATATCACGACTATAAATAGGGATTTGGGGGGAATGCCATGCACTCAGGATTATGTATCAACGCTAGAAACGCGATTATGATTTTAGTTTTACCTTCATGTGAACACGTGAATAACTAATGTAATATGATTATATTTATTGCGAAACCTGAAAAAAAGTGTAGAATACGAATCGGACAGTTACAATTAGAAAATGTCAATAAACAAATAATGTTAAGAGAATTGTACATGTATATTTGATGAATGAAATACTATGCAGGTTCAATCCACAATGCTATGTTGAAATTTTGTGATATACAACCCGTTCATCAATATGCATATATCGCATAATACCACAAGTTTGCGTTCTTTTATCAATGTGATCTCTGCACATCTAAGTTGAATGGAATAGATCGAAAATTTTATATAGTTACAGATCATCAACAAACTAGTGTGTTGAGTTTTAGGTAAGTGATCTGTAAAGTACATTCAGATCAAGTGTAATCGATGTGTATGTTAAACACCTGTAACGTGTAAATCGACGATGACGCTCTCAATAAGCTGATCATCATATTTGCATATTATTCATTCGAGCTGGCGAAATGTCTAATGTCATATAATTGTATTTGTCCCACAGATATCTATATATGGCAGTAACCTACGGTGGCTCATAGGGGACATGCATTTTATTTTACCAGTTTATTTATTAGGCATCCCTAGGGATGTACTTGTCAGTTTCTTCTTTCTTCTTTCGCTTATTCTGCCTCTTCCGTTTCTTCCTCGTTTTCCCACTTTTCCTTTCCGCCAGTTAACTTTTGAATGCCTGTGTCAAACAACTTCAAATTTGAGACGCATATTGGTCCTGCCTAGGGGAAGACACATAGTGTTTTTCAGCGCTGTCCGAAACTGGGACCTGGGCTTTTATCTACAAATCCCTTTATATGCAAATTTCCCTTGTGTTTAATCTTTTCCGTCGGATAATTTCCAAGTGCCTTCGTCAATCAACTTCAAATTTTAATGTATTGCTCCTGTTTAGGGGAAGACACCTATTGTTTTAAGCTATTTTCGAGACTGAATACTTGTATCTTTTCTACAGTTTATGTTGTATGCATATTTTCCATCTGGACCTATGGTAAAGTGGCTGTCTATGTTTAGGTACAAATTTCCATATTCTCATTTGCATCAGTGATTGGTTCACAGTTATGACTGTCAAAACAGTCTGAAGCTATTTGCATCTGAAGTACATTCAGTTCCTGGTTTACAACCATGCCATTCAATTGTGTACAGTATGGTGATTTTAGGCCCTGGAACATGTATATACATTTCTCCCACAAATAAATTATACAGAGACAGTGACCTTGCAGATTTTAAAGTCACTGAAAAAGATACATTGATTCAATAACATATCAGTGCCAAATCTAGAAGGTAATAGGTAACAAGACCATGTGATTGTTTTTTGTTTTTTTTTGGTTTATTTTTGATCCGCCTATAGGTGGCGACACCTATAGGCATAGTTAAAATTTAATTTGAACAGATTTTTATCGAGCCCGTAGCTTTAGCTGCGGAAAGCTCAATATAGTGATCTAAATGGTGTATTTGGATGCCCGTGTTCCTGTTCCTGTTCTTTTCCCTGTCCCTGCCCGAAAAAGTCGTTAAGTTTTTGAACTTAGAAAATTGATCCTGTCCACAGTTTCTCGGTCACACGCTATGTCTTCTGAACTAAGCCCCCCCCCCCCCCCCCCACCCACACACACAACAGCTCATATATTCCCGGACATTATATGATGCTACACTTATTCAACTTATGCTACCATCGGGACGATGTCCTCATCCCTGGGGTACCAAGTGTTACACAGCTTCTCAGCCTCATGTGATACTAACCTACCTAAGGTATGACATGCAGTGTACATTGTTTATACACAGACACAATTCGAATC
>JAVTVY010013302.1:0-57179 GCA_036873755.1 Hanleya hanleyi
AAAACTTCGTCACGATGCTCCTAAAATGCAACTTAAGTATTACATGTAATTGGTACACTTAGGGAGGGGACGACGCTTAGTGTTCTTACCTTCTTAGTGTTGTTATTGTATGATATTGTTTGTTGAACTGCATATTTGTGTACCAGTTTTGAGTGGAACATCCAACTTATATGAAGGGTATGTTTACATATATGTATATCATCCAGGGTATACATTTCAATAACTGAAGTCAAATACCAATTAAATGTATCTATTTTTAATTAGAGAGAAATATACTCTCACATTACCACTTGACCATACATGTATCGGGCCTGTTTTATATTATTATATACATGTATTAAGATTGAATTTGTTACGTCAAGCCACTGCTTGAGTAAGCGACCAGCAAAACAACTCAACACGTTTACATGAAAGAAAGAGTTATCTTCCCTGAAATAAGTTGTTTCCTAATACGTGCGTCATGTTATGCAGACCCACAATGGTATCTAGTCTTACGGTTAATGTTTCAATCCTTGATATACAAGGATTGCAACTACAAATTTTTCTGTATGCAGAACGCTTATGGAGCCTAAAACATTTGAGCATAAAGGTAATTTTTCTTGTATTCATATCCCAAAAACATTGTATGTAAATGTCTTGTCTACATGTAAGTAAGGTTGCTGTGTATGACGGGGCAAATGTAAAACAATCAAAGATTGGCTCGGAGGGGAACAGAACGTCCACGTCCACGTCGAATGTTCATCAAGAGATATGATTAAAATTATGTTCCTTCGCAGTAAAGTTCCTGCATTTAGAGTAAATCTGTGATGGGCCTCTATTCAGTAAAGAAAAGAGGTAATTAGATTTCAGATGGTAAGGTTTAGATTTCTACGTTCGAAAGTGCTACTACGGAAGATCAGACACAAGGTGTGACTTATTGCAATATACATATAGTATACACAAAAGACGTTTAACTTTACAGTACAAAGTTGACCAACGAGGGGAAGACGAATCGATAGTACTGATTATAACAAAACAAAATAGTCCCAAGGCCCAGCCAAGCAAACCTATTATCTACTACTGGCCGGGAAGTGGATAGCGCGGTAAGCATGGCACCGGTCCTATTTTCCTTCTCTGAAAAAGCATCCACCAAAATCGAGAACACTGACTGAAAATACAGGTAAACAAAGTACGTTCCGTAATTATAAAGCCCTGCTCAAATAGGCAAAGGTCGACAATGTCTTATAGCTGTACAGCAGGAAACCCCAGTCCTGGTACACACAATTTGCATGCCTCCGTTGCAATCAAACGTTCACATTGGAGCGATATGCAAGAGGTGGGAAATATTGACGACGTCTGGCAACTAAAAAGCAACCATATGACTCTACAGGAAAGCATTCGTCGACAAATAACATTCCGACACAAGAATTCGGCGGATTCTTGTAGCCTTAGTATGTCAGCCACGCTTTTATTGCAGCTGTTCATGTGGAGAAAATGAAGTGTCCACACGGCCCCTAGCACCGGCTTAAACGGAATTAGATACGCTATATCGGGAGCTGTGATGACAGATCAGCTCAAACAACTTATCTGATGATAATGGATGAGCATCGTGGACGTCTGATGGAGTGAACGAATGAAACTAAAATGTACATTTATACTATGCGCGATGCATAGATTATATTGCAGCGGTTCTATTTTTTTTGTTCCAAATTTATGGACGATCGACTGTCCTTGGAACCTTCAGACAAAACAAGGATCATTTTCTATGAATTTGCCGACTAAAACTATGAACGATGCACAGTCTAGGGGCTCAGTTGTTACACTCTCCTTTCGTTGCACAGGCTAAAATAATTTACACAGAAAAAAACCTTCTTTTGCTTCCAGTCTTTGTTTTTGCCACAAGTGACGAATCACTTTCCATTTTCAACACTGTTGTATCGACACTTTGGATAGTCAAACTGTCGTACCAATTCTCTATTGAACGTCTTTCAATGTTTGAACATGGTGTTCAAGGACGTGTACACATGGTCACTACAACTGAAAACCTCGCACGCGATCTCTTTGTCATCCCACACCAGCCGAAGATGGTTGTCGATTCCCTGATGCTCTTTCTAAGAAATGTTATGTGTCAGCTCCATCTACCAAAATACAAAAATAGAAAAAAAATGAGTACCGACATACATGATGTCATATTTACTATCACAGTACAAGAAACAGAAGTTCTATGAGACTGCACCTCCATTGGTGGGTACCCATTTCATGGCCAACAGGGGGAAAGGTCATTAAAGACTATGAGCAGAAACGTTACTTATCAACATCATTGAAATGAATACACACTTCATGTATTTGGCTGTTGTGGCTAATACTAACATATAATAATGCATAATATGGCGAATATCGCGCCGGTTTAAGGAAATCCCCGGAACAGTCCTTCAGAGTTTCCCGCACCAGGAGAGTCTCAAACATCGTCTTCCTATGCACCAGGCTGGAGAAATTCTCTACTCGCCCCGTCTCTATGGGACCAGTGCCATATCCACCAACAGCGTCAGGTCTAGAGGGCACTGTACAGTTATCAATTTAGACTGGCTGTATTGACGCTTTTCAGCTTGTGTGGGTGAAAGAAGATGTAACATTTATAAAAAAATAAAAGAGAATCGTTACAAATGTCCATATTTTGCGCAAGGGTGCATTTCACCCTATTCCGTATTCACTTTCTATTTTTTACTACAAGTTTTCTTCCCTTGTTGGTGGGCGGGTTTTCTCGCGCAGTGGCATAAAAATGAGCAAAATAGTCGATTTCCCTTTCATCCAAAGAGCGAGTGAAAAAATTTTCACGTATGGAACACGAGAGATTTAAATAAAGTGCACCTGCAGCATTCAGAAAAAAATCAATTGACTCCACCTTCAATTGCTTGATTTCTCCTGAAGTCTTACACCTGTGACGTAATCAGCTGAAGAAATTCAAGCGCTGTGTTGAGTATTTGCTCGTCAAATTTCAATATTTCTAAACGGATGACAATTTTACGACTTGCATATTTGGAAATCTTAGATTCCATAGTTTGATAATCCGTCGAGTAGGCTAGGGGTGTTTGGGGGTCCCTTTAAGTACGTTTACACTTGTCAACTTCTTTACTACCTTATAAGGCCCGGTCCAGCCTAGTCCTAATTTTCGTCTGGCACCCGGTAGATACCACCTCCTTACGAAGCTAGCGGTGTGGAACTCCCTATTCCTTCATTTCTCTGAACTTATAAAAACGGGGCTACACCATCAAGCGCCTCCACTCAAAGTTTTTCAAATTTGGCGATACATATCGCATGTTGATAGCAAAATACGAGCGTAGCGTGCAAGATCTATGGCGTTACGTTTCGTAACTTGTGTCTAATTCCGCTTAACCCGGGGCTAGGGGCCGTATGAACCCATGTACTTCAAGATCCTCATGGTACTCATATGAACAGTCACAATCAAAGCGTGAATGAGATACATCATTCTTTAGATGACGACTTTACAATGAATATTATGGATTAAGAATACTGATCAGCGATACGGATTTGATATTTTTGGAACATCATGATGTCTTGCCGGCATCATTGAAAACGCTTCTCTCTTGCAGGAAACAAGCCTATGTTTATGTATACTATGATCGTCTTTTTGAATTTGGTGCTAATACTGTTATATGGAATATGGAATAGGTCTTTGGATTATGGACGCAGATATTCTCTAATGGACTACGGCTGAATTATGAATGACGGACCAGACGCTTGTAATTCAATCCTCTGTCATGGTATGTCTTCAACCGCTGCGTCGCTTTCCCGAGATTCGCATACGCGAATTCAAAGGCTTTGCCTTCTACGTATATTCCACCTCGCAAAAGTAAGGCCGCTCCGCTAAAACCGGATTCCCCACCGTGAGATTCAACGGCATGTCAGTTCGAGCCCGGCCATAAGCAGGTTCGGTGTACAATCTGAACTTTAATGTTCACTCGCTCTATATACCATCAAAACGAAGGGCAGATGTTCGTTCCAATCTTTCTGAAAGCTTCCCAAAGCTGCTAACGAACTCACACACTAGATTATCGGTTACTGTGATTGCTGAGTCTTCGCGTATCGCATATGTCTCGGCCCACTTAGTAAAATAGTCATATGCGTCCAGCATGTAGCGATTTCCCCTTTAGGTCACCGGTCGTTCCAATATATCGAAGGCGATGCGTTCTAAACATGCGCGAGCTAACGCATTTTCCAAAGGAGATCTTCTCATCCCTTGACCACCTTTCAAGTTGGTCAAGGGATGAGTTGATGCTGGGTCGACATCGTGATTGTGGGAAGTTGATGCTGGGTCGACATGGGGCCTTACAGACTAGTATTTTGTGTTAAATGCAGTCATTTTCATCTGACGGCGATAAGGCCCGCCAATCCCCAGTGTACAAGTTGTCACAGCGACACAGCTCACAAATTACCAATATACGAGTTGTCAGAGCATTTCCATCATAGCTCTCTAGATTTGTGTCTAATACCGCTTATGCCGGTGCTAGGGGCCGTGTGGTCATGTCATCCAAGTTGCCACATGAACAGGTACAATAAAAGCCTACCTGAGATACAACACATATCACGAACCGTTAGATTCTTGGTATGTGCTTTAGAATAGGTTAACCAGACGACTATACTGTGAAGTCATGTGGCTCTGTCAGTATGTAGGCACCTCTTCCCACTTCCCTTATATGCGCTGTAATTCCGACGAGAACAAGGAACGCACTGTCTTACCCATCTATGAATATCTGCGTTCACCCCCGGCCAATACACCTGTCTTAGTAATCAAATCGTTCTCTTCCTACCAAAATGACCAGCTCTGCTACCCCCATGCAGCTCAAGGAATATCTCTCTCGAGATATTCTATTGGGTTTACAACACGCAATTCCTCACTACCGAAACGGTTCCGCCATATATCATACAAAATACCGTATAGGCCGATTAGGGTACGCACATCTCTAGCTTCTGTGGTGACTAAAGCTCTGGCGTTTTGTCTTGGCTTGACTATTTCAGCTCAATGCATCCACCATGCCACTGACGCAAGGGTCGTCTAGTATACCCGCAACAACTTCTGACGTCCCAGGACCCTGTTCATATGGTAACATACCACCCTCTTCTCTTCCAGCCCCATTGGGAGGAGTAGACCCAGCGGTAGTACTTCCAATCAGTTTCTCCTGGCACAGTCTTCACAATCTACAGAAAAATAAAGAGTAACGTGTCCTATCTTTGAAACGAGTCGAGCATCAGTGAAAAAGTGGTTCCTATATTTGAGATGTGGGCGTCTGGACAAGCTGTCAGCTTGCGTTACCATGCAATCTACTCTGTCGATGGTACAGAATGGTAATCCATCGAGCTACTATTCCTTCCGCCTCCTTAAATTCCTCATCCACGTTAGGGAAGTATGTTCCGTGGGCACTGTATAGTGTCTGTCGAACAAGTAATGTTCTACAAATACCACGAGCGATAACATCTCACGACACGTAGCACAATACCGCCTTTTGTTTTGTTTGGACAAAATCTTGCTACCAAAGGCGATAACCACCTCTTCCTCTTTTGGAATTACGACAGCACAGCCCCAATACAAGTCAGACTTGATCCGTATCCAGAACAAAATAGACAAAGAAACAAGCAATTCTTTCGAACGACTAAAGCTTATGTGTCTTCCGACCAAGAAAACGTACAGCCTTTCTGCGTTAGTTGTACCAGTAGAATCGCCACGGTGGAATAGTTTGGGATAAACCGACGGTAATATCCTGAAATTACAAGCGTCTGGTCCGTCATTCATAATTTTTCCGTCGTCCATTAGAGAATATCCGCGTCCATAATCCATCCATAATACCGAATAAACTACGAATTTCCGACACGCTTTCAAGAATTTCAATCTCCGTATGGCCTCCATCCTTCCTCATTCTCACGAACACTTCTAGCTAATTCTCCGATGCCTCATTGAACGTAGTGACAACAAAAAACGATGACGTAATTAAGATAACACAAGCAGCGTTCCCACTGCGAAACTAATTCATTCGGCCTTCGAATGTACGGAGAGCATTGGGAAAGACGAAAGGCTTCACCATAAATATGATACAATCCTCTGTGGGTGGAAAAGGTTGTTTTGGTTTTGTTACCCTCGTTTATAGCAAGCAGCCAATAGCCTGCCACTAAACCTGAAGTGCAGAACCAACATGTACATTGTAGTTGATCCAGTGATAGATGGGAATGACCTTCATCGTTAAAAGGTTAATCTTTCGCAAAATACGCAAAATACTTCCGTTTTTCTTTCTCAAAAATAAAATAGGTGATGACCATGGACTGCTACCGGGTTCAATATGCCAACTCGCAGCAGAATGTTCTGAAAAATGAACCCTGAATGGAGTACATTTTAACCAAATGGGATCACCACTGCAAACTATGCATTAGCTAAAGATAAATGTCTTTCTGTACACCAACACACAGTCTTCGGAATAATTCAGTCAGCTTATCATTCACAGCAAAACATTACAGCTTGCGGAATGTACAACTGAGAAATTTACAAGTGGTTAATAAATAGTGTTCATCTACCACGAAAGAAATGGGATCATGACAATTCGTCATGTTTCTTATTCTAGTGAAAAACTTGTCACCCGCCATCGACGCATGATTTAAAATTCCAAACGGTGAACCACACCGAAATGATTTGGTGCGAGTCTATTGTATAGGATAGGGGAACCAAAATATTAATCTTAGTATTATGTACTTTTGATAGCGCACGAAAAGCAATTAAATAGAAACTGGTAGCTTTCGTTAGATGACAGCAAAGGCCAGGTATATGTAAAAGTTTTGTGTCCTAACTTAAACTCGGCATTTTGTCATATATTTTAAACTGAATGTTTTTACCTGGAAAGCAAAAAATCTAAAACAGCCTGAGCTATCAAAAAAGCCTCATGACCTACGCGTACACCTTAAAGTAATGCAGAAATCTTTGAAACAGGAATGCTATCATTCCAATACATCATTCTGCGTTGCAATTTATATGTAGGTTCATGGCGTTCTGCTTCCGTACATTAGCAAATCCCATTAACAAACCCAGCACGCTTGAGCACAAACAAGGTAAGTACACCACATGCCAGATTTCACCGAATACAACAGTCCATCTTTACCTAGGAAAGATGCACTTTAAATAATATTCACAAATTTGTTTGACTCATTTCTGAATATACAACCTACCTTTTTGATAGGAAAAATGCGCTTTTTTCCCTGCCGTCGATGATGAAGAAAATGCGGCATAGGACTAAGGCATTATCCTATCTGCAGAAGGAAAAAAGAATACTGGTAAAGACTTAATTCAAGCCAAAGTCACACGCCTGTTTATATCGTTTATATGATAGCCATTGTATTTACCCCGAGCACATCTATACATGAAGTAGGTCTTAGGCGGCATTAGGACATGTTTTTAGCAATTTCGAGGTTTATAGGTAACCTAAGTAGCAGGGAGTAATCCAGACGGGTTTTGATACCGATATACCGGTATCTCCACTCAAACTCACCCGCCCAAATACTGACAAACCAATTTGGATGTCGGCTAAAATCTAAACCAAAACTACTTAAAATCAATCTAATGAACCTACTTTTATTATTTATCGAAGAAAAATTTATTATTTCCTGTGTACAGGAGGTGGGGAGGCTAAATTGTCACACTCACATCGTGCTTCTTGAAGAATTCCATGCGGGTCGCCATTTTAGCATGGTTTAAGCCCACTGCGCATTGGTTTTGCGCAGAATGGTTTTCTCCGGTTTTGCGGCTTTCCGGCTTCGCGGTAGTCGACCGGTGTCTCCAAAAAAATGCGTAGATTAGTCCCAAAATTTTCATCTAAAGTAGGTTAGCTCAGAACTTGCTGGTAACAGTCCCCTAATGCACGTTCATGCCATAAATCAATGTTCTAATGTCAACGGTTCTCCTTATTTTGCCTGAGAGAAGATTCGGATGGACTGACTGACTGACTCACTCATTACCGGACAATTTGCAAATGAGAGCCTACTCTCATATGTGTGAGGAATATGTGTGAGAGCTTAACGTTTACCCGCCCTCATATACGACAATACTGTTCTTTCCTATACTCAGATTTGTAAAGATTGTAAAGATTTCCTCGCATCCAGTTCCAATGAGAACTGAAAGAGTACTGCCAAGCATGCGCACACATACAAAGTCGGCGTTGTTACATTCGGAAACTGCTACGTGATGGGACAATAGTGATCCAGTTGGAATACCTATGGCACTGGTTAAAATTGTTTGCTTAAAATTGTGAAATAATCTGCATTTGCGATAATAATAACAAGCGTCTGGTCCGTCATTCATAATTCAGCCGTCGTCCATTAAAGAATATCCGCGTCCATAATCCAAAGACCTATTCCATATTCCATATAACAGTATTAGCACCAAATTCAAAAAGACAATCATAATATACATAAACAAAGGCTAGTTTCCTGCAAGAGAGAAGCGGTCAACAGTTTCCAATGATGCCGGCAAGACATCATATAAAAGTATCAAATCCGTATCGCTGATCAGTATTCTTAATCCATAATAATCGTTGTAAAGTCGTCATCTAGAGAAGGATGTATCTCAGTCACGCTTTGACTGTGCCTGTTCATATGAGCACCATGAGAATGTTGAAGAGCATGGGTTCATACGGCCCCTAACCCCGGGTTAATCAGAATTAGACACAAGTTACGAAACGTAACGCCATAGATCTTGCACGCTACGCTCGTATTTTGCTATCAGCATGCGATATGTATCGCCAAATTTGAGAAACCTTGAGTGAAGGCGCTTGGCGGTATAGCCCTGTTTTATAAGTTTCTGCAACAATGTTTTGTGACGTTGATTAAAATCGTCACATTTAACACAGGATCTACCAAATGCTACTAGGCGAGATATGTATACACCATATGCAGGTCCCACTGGAATCTAACGAGACTAATCTAACGTTCCAATATTTAAATAAACGATACTCCAGTCCCTACTATGTGATCTAACTAATCAAGAGACATCCATTATTCACAATGGACCAGGGTCTCGAGAACTGGTTCTGTGGGTCACGAAACAAGCTTATTTTCATGGGCAATACACAAACATGAGTAGTGTGACTAACGTCACAGGACCTACACAGGCAATTTTTCACAGACATGTACTGAGCTGTACACTACTGAACGGTACTGCATGGAAAGGCCCACCATATATGTAGGTACTGAGCCTTAACTGAACATTTCATGTGTGATGATCACAGGTCAGAACTGAACTGAGCAGTAACAGCCTGGTTCCAAGTGGTAACTGACCAGTACTGCACAGTAACAGATTGGTTACTGTTCAGTTACCATGCAGTACTGTTCAGCCCTGTTCTTTGTGATACTGTACGGTATCCAATCAGTACTGACCAGTTACTGAGTAGTACTGTGTGGATACGGGTCAGTACTGACTGGTATTGTACTGAGGTGTACCAATCCGGGCCCTTCCTTGCGGTTAACGTAACTTAACCCGGGGCTAGGGGCCGTATGAACCCATGTACTTCAAGATCCTCATGGTACTCATATGAACAGTCACAATCAAAGCGTGACTGAGATACATCATTCTTTAGATGACGACCTTACACCGAATATTATGGATTAAGAATACTGATCAGCGATACGGATTTGATATTTTTGGAACATCATGATGTCTTGCCGGCATCATTGAAAACTGTTGACCGCTTCTCTCTTGCAGGAAACAAGCCTATGTTTATGTATACTATGATTGTCTTTTTGAATTTGGTGCTAATACTGTTATATGGAATATGGAATAGGTCTTTGGATTATGGACGCGGATATTCTCTAATGGACGACGGCTGGATTATGAATGACGGACTAGACGCTTGTAACCAATCAGTTACCACACGGTACCAACCTGTGGAAATTTGGCTGTGTACGAAGTATGGTTTGATATGATTTAAGTGTGTACCTTCACCTAAGGCTGACCATTTCCATGGTCGTAGGAGACTTAAAATCAATCTAATGGACTTAATTTTATTCCTATGAAGTAGGCTCTCATTTGCAAATTGTCCGGTGATGAATCAGTCAGTCCATCCGAATCCGTTCGTCGGCAAAATAAGGAGAACCGTTTACATTAGAACCTTGATTTTTG
Source organism: Hanleya hanleyi (assembly GCA_036873755.1). Lineage (NCBI taxonomy): Eukaryota > Metazoa > Mollusca > Polyplacophora > Lepidopleurida > Hanleyidae > Hanleya > Hanleya hanleyi. The sequence goes on from JAVTVY010013302.1 coordinate 10,151, forward strand.
GCATGAACGTGCACTAAGGGTCTGTTACCAGCCAGTTCTGAGCTGACCTACTTAGGCGACCTATAAATCTCGAAATTTTGAGAGGATTTCAAGTTATTTCTAGATAGAGGGCCCCCAAGTCGTCTCTCGACCGTCTCCCGTATTTCTAGATAAAGGGCCCCCAAGTCATCTCCCGACCGTCTCCCATATTCCTACGAACCGTTGACATTAGAGCCTTGATTTTTGGCATGAACGTGCATTAGGAAACTGTTACCAGCAAGATGTGAGCTGACCTACTTTTGTTGAAAATTTGACCTACTTAGGTGACCTATAAACCTCGAAATTGGCAAAAACATGTTTAGGTCAAGGTACACACTTAAATCATATCAAACCCTACTTCGTAGGCCCTGTGACGTTAGTCACACTGCCATGTTATTTAGCGAAGAAATAATTGGTTATTTCCTGTGTACAGCAGGTGGAGAGACTAAATTTTCACACTCGCATCGTGCTTCCTGATGAAATCCGGGCGGGCCGTCATTTTAGTGGCTTTGGTTTTGCGCAGAATGTTTTCTTCCGGTTTTGCGGGTTTCCGGTTTCGCGGTAGTCGGTCAGAATTTGCTGGCAACAGTCCCCTAATGCACGTTCTTGGCAGATATCAAGGTTCTAATGTCAACGGTTCTCCTTATTTTGCCGACGGAACGATTCGGGTGAACTCACTCACTCATTACCGGACAATTTGCAAATGAGAACCTACTTCTTAGGAACAATCGCTGTTCTGGAAAATGAACCAAGGGGCTTTTGTCGCCTCCATTTGTTGTGCTCAGAGGAAGGCGAGTAAAAAGGAGCCATCTGATCATTTAAATGTGCAGAATGACATTGGGCTGCCAGAAGAATGGCACACATTTCGGACGAACCAAGAGTGGCGCATGTTATGGGACTTACTCTGGTTCTGTTAAACGACTGGCTTAGCTCCAATTCTCTCGAATCCCTAACCCCTAGACCAGAGGCAATTCTATGGATTATGGACGAGGCAATTCTTCATGTACCATGGCTGTATATTGAATGTCGGATATGACACTCGTGTACACACTACGACAATTTGCATGAGAGTTCAATGTCACGATCGTATTTTGCTATCACTGTGTGACCTTCATTACCGAAAGGCGTAACCTGAAACGGAAACGCTTGCTAATATCCATGTAATGTAAATATCGCCTTGAGGAAGCAGATTCTGCAATGGGGTTTGGGACGTTTGAAATCGCCACATTGTTCTCTTGATCCAGTAAACAGAAAATCGCATAGTGGTAGGATGGGAATCGAAGCCATGTCCACAGTGGCTTGTTGTTGGTCAGTTATTAATTATGATATTAATATTCATATATACTCTCTCCCTATTCCATAAAGTTTAATGGGTGGGAGGAGAGTATATATGAATATTAATATCATAATTAATAACTGATCAGCAACAAGCCTCTGTGGCCATGTCATCCACAGTAATAACCGCCTCACAATATAGGACGTGTTCTCTATCCAAATCGCCGCCACATCATCTCACGCAAAAATGAACAGTTTCACAGAAGGCTAGTCTATATTACTCAACACCGCGGATCCGGGAACACATTTATTACCTTCAAGTTAACACATATCGTAATGTGATTTTAGTAACGGTATGTTTGTTTGTTTGTCCGGCCCGTATGGCCACAATTTCGATCGAAATGTCATTAAACTTAATCAGGACAGTATTGAGATCACTGTGGGTAACTTAAAATGGGCGAATTGTTTTTTTTTGTGTTTTTGCTCAAAAGTCCGTCAAACCTATAATTGCTATAGGGTTGGGGAAAGGGGCAATACAAAATAATAATGATACATAAGGCCCACGGGGATGGGGGGGGGGGGCTGAGAATATGATATGTGCATCTAAACACGGTAACGTGTGTAACTATCCGTGGTCATCGAAATGTGATAGCATAGCATTCATTTAATTCCACGTTAAAGAGTAACTGTGGCATTTATGTAAGTTTCTGTCGTATTCAAGACAACGATGTGAATAACAAAACGTAATAAAGTTTTCCTTCAACATTTCACTCGTATGCTGTCTCAGAGGATTCAAAGGCAGCTTTCTACAGTGGAGGAGAAATCTGCACTGCCTCTTTTGACGTCAGAGCTGACGTTAACAACGTCATACTTCGAGCCTCCTGCACCGTCTTAGGGACGTCTCGGCAATGCAGAGAATGGAACAGTTTTGTAACAATGTTGCATTGTGACGTGCTTTATCGTTCCATAATAATGTTACAAGTTCCGACATGCTTGGGGCGCTGTGCACTACAATAACAATAATAGCATTGAAATTGTGAAGATTAAAAGCCGTAAAACAAGAAGCAGATTATAAATTATATAATTTGAAGGATTATCCTGGATATAACGTAAATTTGCAAAAGTACCACAGTTACACTTTAAAATTAACGGGTAAATCATAATCTGTAGATTCGTATGTGATTTTCATTGTTCTACTATCTACTGCACTTATTTAGTTTCATGCAAGGAGTGGGATCAACGGTATGTTAATTAATTTACCACGCATCCTGAATGATAAACGGTGTACCAAACGATTTTAAGGTCACTTTACCCCCTTGCATTTTATATAAATATACCAAAGCTATAATCACCACAGTGAGGGAAGATGAGGAGTGGAAAGGAGCGTTTAATTCCCACTGGGAGTCGGGATCATGAAGTTTGTTCGGTCATTGCGACCGAGAACTTTTTTTGTCGGAAGAAAGAGAGCAATTTGAAACCGAAAAACGAATTCATAAATAAGCATTTAATGCCTTCTGGATTTAGTAACATGAAATATACATTTTATACATACTGTAACATGTTCATCTGTCGCCATTTGGAGATATCTTGGGTGGTATCTTAGGCAGATCCCAGAAGGTTGGAAAGCCTCTAAGATTATACAATCAAGTGAGAAAGCACATGGTCGTCTGATGTGACTCAAAGCCTAAAGACTAAAGCGAGGTATGTGTTTAATAGCAATATACGCGCACTTTATGGAATAATGCTCTACAAAAATGGTCTGATGTACCAAAAACAATTAACAATTCCAAGATCTACAGAGGTAAGATTTTCGATACCTGTTCACTATTTTATATTTCCAATTAATGCAATAACTAAGCTCACCGTTATTATATTTTCTGTAAGATGTTCATTATGTGAATTAGAATTATGCGATGATTTTGACGGTCATTCTGATTACTCTTCATATTCCCTCTCAAACAACTGCCAAAGTTTCCCCAAAACAGTCGCTAATCACTATACTTTTCAAACCAAAAAAACGTTGGCAAAGTTTGTTAAAGATTTCGTCTTGAAAATTCAATTCAATATTTCGAATATATCGGAACAATGCGATGCGTCCAACTAAAAACAGTGATTTCTTGATGCGGAAGTAGAATAAAGAACACAGAGGCACGCTTATTCAGGTCTACATGTGTACAATATTGGGTTCAAATCTCAGGAACTTTACGCCAAATAACATGGAAGGTAATAAAAGGCCAATCTGAAAAACCCCGTGGTAAAATGTTCAATGGAGAAACCTACCATGTGAGAAGCGATATTCCTCAGTTTGTGGGATGTATTTCTGTACACCAAGTTAAAGCATACCAATGTGTATATCTGAATTTTCAGATTATCTATTGAAAAGGTTAAAGAAAAGTAAGTACTTCATCAGTAGATTATGGTAACCATGATGCTAGATGGACAAGTGTGAGCCACGTACAGTGGTCTCCACCCTAATCCGTATTCTCCAGTCGTCTTGTCGGACAGCTCCTTTCAAAAAGGTTAATTTTCTTTGCAAAGAGATATTTGTTCGAAAATTTTCTCAGCAACATTTAGAAGTATGTATTCTGGAACAGTCAACAGATGGCAAAAGCCACATGACATCGGTCAAATCAAATTCGTCTTTGCTTCCTTGACTTATATTGTCTGTGAATTCTGGTGTTAATATCCTAGACATTGATTATACCTGTTACGCCTTTCATTTTTAAAATATCCAATCTCCTTTCGAGGGTTATCGATAACTTTGAAATATTTTTGATCGTCACAGTTCATTGGAACACTGTAAAAATGTGTGTTCCTCATAGCGAAACAGTAAAGGGGGATACCATAGACGAGTTTCTCCTGTCTCTTCAACATGGGAGCCCGATTTTCCGCATGTGACCTTTGACCTCTATGACTGAGTTTGCAAGATGACGTCAGGATGACTAATCCAAGTGAACGGGACTTCCCGAAGCTTAAAAATAGATTAGGGGTGTTGTCACGAATGAAATAGGTCAACCGGAAGTGAAGTCATCAATACCAGAAATAGCATATATCTCGCGAATGGCAGGAGCTAGTATTGATTATGGGATTATTGAATTACCTTACAACGAAAGCGTGAATTTGAATTTACCAGTGACAGCATCAGGTATCTTATCGACGAGAACCTACCGATGACATAAGCGGTAGAGGGGGATTATTCTGAACAACATTACGTGCATTAGAGACCGATTGTTTGAGGGAATTGTGGCATCAATTCGTTCCTTGGGAATTCCTGTAGGAATCTTCGGAACATTTTTTATTATTATCGTATTAAAAATGTGAAGTCAGTATTGAGAAATGCCGAGAGAACAGAAGCGTAAGAGCCGACCGAAAACATACCTTATTACCGAAAACGTTCACATTTTTCTGCAGACAACACACAAATATTATAAGTAAATTTATTTAAGGATGTCCGCTGGTGGTAAATCAAAGTAATTAACTTTTTGAATAAAGTTTGTTGTTGCATTCATAATTGTGTAATATGAGGAAAACAAAGAAAAAATATAGGTTCGTGTGCACTTTTTAGCTGTAGGAACTGTTAAACGAAGTGACCCATGCTAGATTTGATAACCCAGAAAACATGAGGAATAGCCCTGCTTTTGAAGCACATTCATGAAAAATGATTTAAATAGTATTTAACATTTTCTAATAATCTAACTGTGTGAAGATAATTACAATGTCTATCAAAATTTATCAAATTGAATGAATGTTGGTGCGCAAAATTTTCGGCTAGAAGACTTTTAAATAATTCCCTCTCTTAACCTAGGAAAGGGAGATAACCTACTGTGAAAAACAGACAAAAACATGGAAAATGACCACAAAAGCCAGTGTAAGGTGATCAGATGTCTTCCGGGACGGATTTTCTCCCCCTGTATATTTCGGCACCTTCTTCCTAATCTTCAATCTACCCCTGAGACTAAAATTAAGCAAGCACTATTCAACCGTCGTCCATAAAAGAATTGCCGTATAATCGAAAAGTCCTCTTTCGTACGACAGTTAGCGCAATTACAATTATGTATGAAATAAAAATATCATCCCGAACTATATACTCTAACTTCTACGCCTCAATCCAGATGCAGGTCACCCGCAGATTTATTAGAGACCCAGCTATCCCCCAAACCTTTACCAAAGAAATGAGACGAGAGACAGGGGTACAGACGAGCCTTTAATTCCGGATAGCCTTCTCGTGAAATCCGATAACAAGAGGAATACATTTAAATACATGTATACGCACTTACATAAATTAGCGCCTGTAAAGAGTAGAATTAGAGTAGAATTAAACGGAATTGCTACTAAGAGTATATGTGAACGCCGCACATGTTGTCGGTTTGTGTGCAATGTGTGTTGTTTTGCCCTGTATTATGCTGGTAAAGAAATTTGTGTTGTTTTTCTGTATATTGGGAGTAATCCCCCCACCACATAACACTAGTCACTGCCATTCGCGAGATATAGGCTATTTCTGGTATTGATGATGTCACTTCCGGTTGACCTACTTCATTCGTAAAAACATTCCTAGTCTATGGTTAACCCTCGGGAAGTCCCGCTCACCTGGAATGGTCACTCTGGCGTCATCTGCAAACTCTGTCATAGGGGTCAAAGGTCACACGAGTAGGAAAATCAGGCCCCCATGTTTAACTGATAGGAGAAACTCGTCTATGGTATCCCCCTTTACTACTTGTAACTCATAGTGTCCAACGGAGTACTACATTGAAACAAACGGACTACTCCGTCAATTGCAACTGAGCGTATATTTTACTCAATGAATTATGAACCGGATCTCAGTCACAATCAAAGCGTGATTGAGAATCATATTCTAGTTAACGACTTTAAACGAAAGTCATATGGATTAACAATACTGATCAGCAATACGGCCTTGATATTTTTGGAACATCATGATGTCTTGCCGGCATCATTGAAAACTGTTGACCGCTTCATTCTTGCAGGAAACTTGCCTATTTTTATGTATACTATGATTTATTTGTTTAACTTGGTGCTAATGCTATCAGTATATGAATGTATTTGGATTATGAAATTCTTTAATGGACGAAGGCTAAGTATTGAATGACGGAATAGGCGCTTGTATTTCGTTTCAGTCTTCCATTATATCATTCGTTTTTACTTTGGTTATATACCATTATCCGATAAGTTTGGGAAATCATATTTACCAGTATACATGTACATATGTATACTTCATCTCATAATCATAACTTACTATCTCTTTAATAGGCATATAGAAGTCGGCGTATGTAACACTATTTTATGAATAACAACTTTTTTATTGTTCAAGTTTTGACGTTTCGTAGGAGGTATTTCCAACTTTAGCTTTGTGAATTGTATCCAACGCAACGTTAGGTCAATACTAAGGCTATACGAAAACAATCGATTCATTATATTTTTATGAGCTTGAGTGGCAGCATCCGTTTCTTGCTCTGTAAGATGTTTAAATCATTTCAAATCGTCTCCACATATCTCCTCAAGCTTCAGAATTCTGTCTACAAGTCCTTAACAACACGCTCTGCGCTCGCCATTGAAGAAACAACCCTGCTGTCGTCCGTTTCTCCAGTCGTCGATCCTTACTGCTAGTTACGACTGCACTCGTTGACCTCGGCCAATACCACATTCAACCCGGCAAATACATCTTTCAACTCGGCCAATACAACTCGGCCAATACAAGTCGGGTTCGACATGACGCATAGACAGGTCATTTTACACTGTATTCGGGTAATAACATACACAGTCAATGATTAAACCTACATATATTTGTCGAGCGACATACATGACAAGGTTACAGAGACCAGGATATGACAATTTACAAACGGCCATTCCTGTAAAGATCTAAAGAATTTGAACAATCATTTAAAACTTGTTAACTATATAAACAACATAAGGAACATAAATTTGCATCGTAACAATGTAATCATTTCCAGACTAATAATTGGAACCAAATTGATTAGATATTTATATATATACACGAATGCTATTTAGAAAGTAGATAACATTTATATCCATTTTTTTAGCTGACAGCTTTGAGGTGCAATTTATTGTTAATCATTAGGGGGAGTTACGACAAGAACAGGGCTCATTTGTGGACAGACCGGATAATGCTGAATCCCGCGAAGCGGTTACATACACGAGGTACTAATATTGCTATTCGTGTTCTGTGTGGCAACTTTTCTGTATCATAAAACATACCTACGTACTATAGAAATACAGTTTGACTGTATGGAGACTTAGAAATAAAACCAAATATATGAAATGCGGACCCTTATTTCTCGATTAGCATGATCAGGGGAAGCTCAATTTGAAAACACTGCGCATGTATATCTCGTGATTTTCCTCACCAAAGGAGAGAAAAACAACATTCAAGATCTAGATGACTGGAACATTACTAGCTTAGTCCAGCCTGATCCCAGCGGTCAGTTGTCGCCAAAATAGGGCCATGCCATCTGGGTTGCTAGTCAGGCTGATGTACGACTTACTGTGAAGAATATCCAGAACTTCCGCCGGAAGCTGATTGACTGGAATAGTCTCCATTAAAACGACGATCAGTGAATGTCTATCGCTGTATATGCTCTCCATTCTAGCCATGTTAAATTCATACATGCACCATTTACTTTCTAAGAACGTTTTTGACAAGAGTACGATCGTTTTTCTACTATTCCGGATCGCGTTCATAATATTATCGGCAACGTAGAACCCAGGTATAAAATCTCTCTTGTCGATACAAAGCTTTAGGCCACTCCTAGTCTCCAACATAGGTAACATCTCCAATCGTACAAAATCACGAAGAGAGTCTTCGTATGATACAAACGCATTGAAACTGAAGGGTGTTTGGTCATTTCCATCGAGGCGTTCATATCCAGTTCTCTCTCGTGTATTCGCTGCCATATAATACAAATAACGCAGTTTCCAACGATATCTGTGAAGGATTTTACCGGCCACGATACACATCACTATGAAGATTATGCACGAGGAAACAGCCAGCAAAGCCGCATAAGCCCGACAGTGTACCTGTAAGACATTATAGGTAGACTTTAATTCTTGTCCAGCCAAACTTGTCCGATTTCCATTATCAAGGATACAGTCAGTTGAATCGGCATTTACAACCATAACATTTGTATGAATAAGCCAATCAACGAAATATTTTGTGTCGCAGTTGCACAACAAAGGGTTGCCTTTCAAGGAGATGTTGACTTTATTGTGTTTCGATATTTCGTCAAGATCCTGCAAGAGTTCCCTGGGCAGGGAAGACAACCTATTCGATGTTAGATTCAAACGTGTCAGATTACTTAAATGGGAAATTACACTGTTCCAAGAAGTGATAAAATTATGAGATAAGTCAAGGACTTTCAGATCACGCATACCGGTGAACAAGCCCGGTGTAATTTTTACCAGACGATTCTTATGCATATCCAGGAATTGCAGACAACCTAACCCAGTGAAAGTCCCTTTGTCCAGGACCGGGCCTAACGAATTATCTCCAATACTAAGAGTGATCAGACTTTCGAAATGCTTAAAGAATCCCGGCAACAACGAATCGCACATATTACCAGATAGATCAAGTTCTTCAAGCGTTTCAAGTCCTGTTATGGGACCTTTCCATCGATGAAGAAGATTGTAAGAGAAATCACCCTTTTTGGCATTTGGTGCTTTGAAATGCATTTCCGGGATGGTAAATCGGAGCTTGTAGGTATGACTGAACTGTACCTCGGTTAAATTGGGTGGCAAGTTAAAGCTATAAACACCTAGAGCTGAAACTTGGCCAAACTCCGGAAATTTCTTCAGAAAAGAGAAAACATTTTGGATGCTCGAATTGTTGGATCCCAATTCCTGATCTCTTATGTTTGACTTACCGGGATGAGTATCAGTTCTGGTGACATACACCGCTCGGTAACTGGCGTATAAATATTCTAAATTCCTCAAGAAAATGAGTTCCAACACTTGAGCCTTGTATGTTTGTATGTTGTTCCACGAAATAGAAAGCACGCGCAACGTTCGAACAACTTTTATCAGGCCAGTGTCAACCTGAGCTATCGTGTTGTTATCTAAATAGAGTTCTTCCAATTTGGTCTCCTGCAGATATTTCAGGTCTTCTCCATGTAAACTGGATAATGTCGGCCCTTGATGAACCCTTCGCGCAAAAATTCTCCGTATTGGAGAGTTCACCAGACCAGCAAAGCTGATTCCTGTATTGTTCAGCTGAAGTCGTTGATTGTAGCTCAAATCAAGAGTATCTATTTTGGTGAGAGATTTGAAAGTGTCAGGGTGGATCATTTTTACGTGACTGTCGGAAATATTGAGAATTTTCACAGGGACATGGTTCAAGCTTGAAAACATATCTGGTCCAAGGTATTCCAGAGACTTAGAACCAGACAAATCTATGGTATTTAGACGTTTTAGTTTAGCATACGCTGCGCCAAAGTTGACATATGACACTCCGTCCATATAAAGTTCTTCCAAGGAAGAAAGGTCACCGATTTCAGAATCAAGATATTGAAAACTGGGTTCTTTGTTTATCTGATTCAATTTTAAGTGCAATACTTTCAAGTTTTGGAGTGGAAGAAATACACCCGGAGAGAATGAAGCATTTGAAAGTATTAAGCTATTGTTATTCAAGACAAGACACTTGAGATTTTTGAGGCACACAAAAGAACCATTTTCTAGCCGCAAGAGATGGTTACTGGAAATATCCAGAACTTCAAGACGTCTAAGACCTTCAAAATACAATGCCTGAACTTGTGATATGAAGTTATTGGTGAGTATCAGATGGGTCACTTTATTGGGAATCCCCACAGGGACGGACGTCAGAGATCTTCCCGAGCAGTTGACGATGAATTCCCCAGTATCCGGACACTCAGAGCAAACACATGTCTCCACACACGGATGCAAAATGGTATAGCAGCCCAGTCCCGAAACAGGGTAGCAGTTTGAGTTGTTCTTAATCAAGTCATCTTGAAGGATATCACGAGAAGTGACAGCTATCTCTCGTGCGACATCAGCGCTTCGCTTTGCCCTCGACATTATGAACCACCATGGATGTACTTTCATGCTTGGGTCTCGATTCTCATGCAGTAACCTGAATGACGACTTTGATAGAATTCTGGCATCTTCATGGTTTAGGTCCCTGGCTCCTGTGTGCTTCACTTGAGCTTGTCTCAAACGGCTCACAGTGGTGACCTGGATCAGGGGGTTGTTTTCAAGGGTCCAGAATGGGCTGATGCTGACGAAAAAGCTAATTAATATCACGGAACAAGTCATCTCAACCGCATTTGAAACTTCGATCAGGATGTCTACAATGTAATAAAAAGAAATATTTGTCATAATTGCACAACTAAAGATCCACTATCTTCCTTTGAACATGAAGAAAGTGTTAAGTTCAACATTCCATGGATATATACACCGCATACATATATACATACATACATGCATGCATGCATCAGTGATGATGGTGCTATAAATGTAGCTTGATGTCGTTAGTGCGGTAATGTTTGGATCGGTACATTCCATACACAGATTTCCAACCCAATAACTGTCCGCTTGACACAGTTGGCAACCGATGGAATGGAAAAATTAAGAGGCATAAGCTAGGAAAAAATTCGGAATATGGCTAGCCATTATCGCCAAGGGTCTTCCCAGCCCCCAAAAATTCTACTGAACATTGGAGTAAATAACAAACATCTTGAGCCACGATTTGCCAAACAAGAAATGAGTTTAATGATGAGTTCGATCCGAAAAGCTCTCCCCCACGCAAAATTATATTTTATCGAACTTCAAGTTTCAAACCTTCTTCCAGTCAGTGAATGCCATTGCATAGAATCTCTAAACAAAAATGCTAAGCACATTAGACATTTGGAAATTATCCAGAAAATTGACCCTGATTTTTTTTCTGTCGGCGACGCCAACATTCACTGGACTGAAGATACAGGAAACTATCTGTATAAACACTGGCTTGATACCATAGATTTAAACTAAATTTGGGAGAGGGCACGTGCCGCCATAATTTTAGTTAACTTAGCATAGTTAACTTAGCATAGTTAACCTAACCAATAGTCTTGTACTAACCAAATCTGATCACTCCCTTCTCAGTCATGGTCTCTCTTTTGTGCCTACTCCTAAACCCAGTACATGCATGGATGCACATATGGAGACCAAGGGGTACGAAATCATCATACCTTTCAAAAAGAAACTCTGTCGGAGAAAAAGAACCCTTCACGGCTAATTCCGGGTATATCCCCGAGAACGCTGATCCTGAAATTCCAAAAGCTGTAGATAATCTTTCAACTAGGATTCAGGCTTTATTAGAAAGTGGTAGGTTTGGAAATTATCAAAATTTGTCTATTTCGGAACGTCGCTCCCTCTCAAAATTACGCCACAATAGAAACATAGTCCTGGAGCCTGCGGACAAAGGCTCCGCCAGTTATCTTGTCGAGAGAAAACTACATTAATGAAGCTGAGCGTCTGCTCAATAATCCTAGGCATTACAAAAAACTAATCAAAGAAATATGGCATCAAAATTATGACAGATTTCTTCAAATTTTGGTCCGATTAAATGAAAAATTATTTCGGACAAAATGTTTGAGTATCTGGCCCCTAAGAAATATGAAGCAAAAATGAAACATTTTTACATTTTGCTAAAGATCCACAAGCCGATTGAATAATGGACTGATGAGTTTACCCCGCCAGCCCGACCTATTGTTTCTGGTTGTGGGTCTGACTCCTACCACATTTCTGAATTCATTGACTATCACCTCAAACCAATTGCTAACCGGCACCCTAGTTATCTGAAAAACACCGAGGATTTTCTTGCCAAATTATCCCAAATCAGCGTTCCTCCGAATGCTCTTCTAGTCACTATGGATATTGAATCAATGTATACCAATATTGATATAGACGGTGAAATGCGTTCGATCCGAAACGCTTTTCAGCAGTTTCCCGATCCTAAAAGACCAGATGACGAAATTCTTGAACTTTTGGAACTTAGTCTTAAAGGAAACGATTTTGAGTTTAATGGAGAAATCTATCAACAGGTCAGTGGGTGTGCTATGGGGAAAAGGTTTTGTCCGAACTTCACATTTATTTACGTAGCTCAGTGGGGAAAGGAGGCTTTAAGGAAATGCGACAAACAACCCCTCTTGTACCTCCGTTTTCTGGGTGATATTTTCCGTTTTTGGGATCACCCTAGAGAAGCTCTCGGGCCATTTGTTGACATTCTGAACAGCCATGACCCCAATATAAAATTAGAAGGAGTATTTCACGAATCCTCTATTGATTATTTGGATGTCCCGGGTTCACCAATACTGGGTATTTAGATTACAAGGTATTTTTCAAACCTACCGACACACATGAACTTCTCCATGCCAAGTCGTTTCATCCGCCTCATATGTTTACGGGTATAATCAAATCACAAATCATCCGATTTCACCGGAATTCTAGCAATCTCCAAAATTTCAACCAGTCTTATTCAGTATTATTCCAAGCATTGAAACCTAGAGGCTATTCAGCTCGTTTCCTGCGTCGAATCAAATCGAACACCCTCCGAGAGATCACAATACAACACTCAGACGACACCCGTAGGTCTGAGCCCGTTAGAATCAAACATAATCGCCCCAACGTCGGCAATGGCCAAACTCAAAAATGCCTAAAAGGTCGATGTAAACTTGATACATTCATCGCGACTCGAACCTAAAGTGAACAAACGAGAAACAAATATCAACTACGAGAGCATCTCACCTGTGACTCGGTGAACGTAATACGTGCAAAAAGTGTCTTAAACAGTATATCGGTGAAACAAAAAGGGGTTTAGGGAACGAGCCACTCGTCATCAATCTGGTATTTTTCTTGAGAACGACGGTCCGGTTAACGACCATTTCAATCTCCCAGGACACATCCTCCAGGAACAATTTGAGATCATGCCTATTGAACAAATCCCCACACATGAAGAGACTGACCATCTAAGAGCGATACGTGAAACATTTTGGATCGAAACTTTACAAACACGATATCCTTTCGGCATGAATATCGATCCAGGTAAACAGTCTGAATGGGAGATAATACCTTTTGTGGATCTCTACAGCAGGCGACATGTTGAAGCCGCTCGTATGCTAAAGGAGGAATATGGGAATCTCAAAAACTGAAGCAGCCACTCAATCTGAAGCCAATCATAGCTTACAGAAAAAATAAGAGTTTACGCGACTTACTCGTCCGAAGTAAACTATATCCTCTAACACAGGTTGGTGACTAAAATTTACGATCTACTGCGATGGCATAAGCTATACTATAGCAGCCTTTTAAAACCATCAGAAACTTGTCTCTAGGAACGATTTTTAAGAAATAAGTTTTGTTTAATACATCGCTGTGCCAGTGCCTTCATACCCACATAACATACATACATTCATACATGCATGTATGCATCAGTGAAGGTGGTGCTATCGATGTAGCTTTATGTCGGTAGTGCGGTAATGTTTAGACCGGTACATTCCATACAAAGATTTCCAACCCTATAACGGAAAGATAATTGTTCGCTTTGCACAGTTGGCAACCGATGAAATGGAAAAATTAAGAGCACCTCATATTTCTGAGAAAGAAAGAACATTCCAGTAGCAAATGAATAAGTCGGATACACATAGGAAAGACCACTTTAAACACAGGAAACACAGGTATACCGCCCCCCCCCCCCTCCCGCTTTAGTCCGACACTGTCCCGCCATTGTGCTGCTCCGTATTGGTCGGCTGAGGCCTAATTTGGATAATTATAAAACATCTTTTTCAGTCACGTTTTTCCCATGCCTAGCGTAATACATTTTCCAAGTATCAAGTCGATCGGCGAACAAGTGATAATACAATGTTTTGGTGCAAGAGACATACATTCCTTGGAGTATATATTATGTTGAATTTATGAAGCGATCAGTGTACTTTGAATTTTGCACCCAATTCTCCCTTTTGGTGGCAATTTCATACTTCGGGACCTGTGTGATCTGCTTTGGAATGTAGAATAGTCTCTTTCCACATCCAAATCGGTTAATTGGAAATAGGATGATTTTAACCCTATCTGGCCTGGGCTTTTTGGGACCTGTCCAGGCCTGGGGGGCCGAAATGGCCCCCCTAATTATTGTTCTTACCCCTGGAGCTAGAGGGCTGATACTTATTACACTATACCCCTGGGTCAAGCTCTACCAGAAAATGTAAAAAAATCCAAGATGGCCGCTTTGATGACGTCACAGTGACGCCATTTGGAAAAACGGCATTTTTTGGTCGAATTTTGAAGAAATATGACAAAAACATCACTTTTCTGGTACACCACATGGCCGCCATCTTGAATTTGCCCATGATCCTCTGCTCAGGGGGTTACGAAAATAGGCTCAAAATGACCCCAATAAGACAAACGATAAAGTCACGGAGTTTCAGCTTTCCATTTTTTGCCGTTCCGGAGATAGTGCAGAAAGTTTGGTAGGGGGGCCATAATGGCCCCCCCCCCAGGCCAGGTAGGGTTAATTGGTAGATCAAGCCCTAATTTCCATAAATATCGAAACTCTGCTTCAGTCACTTTCTTCACCTTGATTTAATTGTACAATGTATATCCCAAGTATCAATCCAGCCTGGATGAATATATATATATCCCATTCACCAAGGTTTGAGGAACAAAGGGCCATAACTCTTGAAAATATAGCCGAAATGCAGAGAAACTTCACACTGCACAACTATGGGAAATTTGACCACATATTATGCGATTTTCACACTTGTCCATACAATATTAACCGAGATCCAGCTCTGACAAGTCCCAATTCACCAAAATTTCAAGAACAAAGGGTCATAATTTTTGAAAATACAAGCAAAACGCGAAGAAACTTAACGCTGCACAACCATGGGGCACTGACCACATATCATGCACATTTCGTAATTGTCCATACCATATTATCCTATATCCAGCCTGGACAAGTCCCAATTCACCGAGATTTCAGGAACAAAGTGTCATAACTCTTGAAAATATAAGCGAAACGCGGAGAAACTTTACGCTGCATAACTATGAGGCACTGACCACATATCATGCAAATTTTATACTCGTCCATACGATATTAACCAAGATCAGGCCCGGACAAGTCCTATTTCACAGAGATTTCAGGAATGAAGGGCCATAACTCTTGAAAATATAACCGAAACTCGGAAAAAACTTGACGCTGCACAACTACGAGGCACTGGTCACATTTCATGCAAGTTTCAACCCTGTCCATCAAATATTAACCGAGATATTGGGCTGACAAGAAATTCGGACTGACAGACGGACGGACAGACGGACAAAGCGATCGCTATATGCCCCCTCTGGTTAGAGGGGGTATAATAACAAAGAGCGGAGCAGTATGACATGGGACGAACAACTTTGTAGTCCTCCATATAACATGATCATGAAACATTCTGACTGTGATCTGAATCGTATATATTAATTGTTTATATATCAAATGCCGGTTGGCATTCTAACAGAAACCGGGATAATTAAGATATTATCAGCAAACTGTCTGAGATCAGGTACTAATCGGAAACATTAAATGTGTTTAACTTGTTAAGACAGAAACCGTCGAGACACGGTGAAACTAGTTAGCCAGAAATCAAACCAGTTGACTTCGTCATGATTTTTTAACAATATTATATTTGCCGCACACAAAGGCAGTTTCGCTGTATATTACATTTTATTTACTGTATATATATATATATATATAGACTGTCATATATATTGTTCACGAGACACGGATATAGATGAGAAGCTGAGAGCACGCGCAAAGTCCAACTGTTGAATGACGGATAAATTTTGCAGTAGATCGTCAAACTCATGAGGAGTGACAATAATATTAAGTATCTCACTTGAATATGAGATTGCGAAAATGATGTCAGATGATGAGAAGGGTAAATATATGATAATGGAAGTTGATTTAAGAAATCAAAGGTTTTTACTAGTGAACATATATGGACCAAATACGGATATTTCTGATTTATACAAGCAAATAATATATATTTCAAATGATTTTGAATGCAAGAAAAAAAAATCTGTGACGTTTGGAATCTTGTGATAGATGAAATTCAGGACAATTTTAAATATAGACAAATTAATAATTCAAAAGCCATGAAGTTATGAATATGATCACGGAATTAGAGCTGTTTGCTACATGCAGATCTTTAGATTTTTTCTCGCTTCTGGACATATACTGTTCTTTGTTAGTAATTCGGTGATACATCCAAGCTACAGCACTGATCATTCATATGCAGATTTGAGCACGAGAATATCGGACCATACTAGAGGAAGGGGATAATAGAATTGAATAATTCACTATTCAACAATAAAGAATATATTATAACAGTTAAGGGAGGTGAAGATATATTTACATGGCCCATAACTAAGATCTGAGAAAAAAATGAGCATGAATGAGTTAAACTATCAATTAAAGGGAAACGCAAATAAAAAATTAAAACAGCTGGGGAAGAGATATGTTTTTGTCATATTTTTTTTAAAACAATTTAAAACCGATTTCATCAAAATATTCCTATTGACAGATGTTGTACTTTTTCTCTGGTACAAATGTGGTATGTAAACTAGAGGCCGTGTGGTCATGTCATTCAATATGTCCACATGCACAGTCACAACAAAAGCGTGAGTGCGATAGAAATCATCACAAGTATCACTTTTGGCTCAGTATATTTGTCTGTGGGGTCATATGACTTCTTGGAAGTACTCCGGCATCGTTTACGACCACATTTTTAATGTTGCGTTTAATTGTTGCCTGAATATGGGGAGATCCTGTTGGTGGACGTTTCGTCCCCGAGGCTTGCCCTCTGTATATATCATTGTGATTGTAGCTTTGGGACTTGTAAACATGGTGGTGAATACAGCGCTTGGTCGGCGTCGGGCATCACAGGTATTTGTTGTGAATGCGAACTTGCATTCAATAAATACTCTATCGCCGTTTTTCACTAAATGGAGCATAGTTCATCATTTCCCGCCAGATGACTTGATAGACCTATTACATCATCACTCTGATATATTTGTATCTAACATCGCTCTAGTCGGTGCTAGGGGCCTTCGTGTCATTTCATTCAATATGTTCACATGAACATATATAACCGATCTAAAAGAAATATTGGAATGCCAAAAAATATTATGAAAAGATATATTCGAAGCAGAAAAATGAAGATTTTTTAAAAATAATTTACAATATTTGTTAGGAAATAAAGATGAATAAATATCAGAAAGCGACCAAACCACCTCGCATGGGACATTAAATATTCATCCCTCTCAGATGCACTGTAGAGGATGAAACAATAAACATCCGGGAGCAGACGGATTTACGACAGAATTTTATTTTGGTTATATATTTAGGTCAATAAATTAGGTCTATAGAAATTGTCCAGAGCACAGCGACACGGGATCATCACATGCCCCCATAAACCAGTCAAATATAGGTTTTTGTTAAAAAAAAATAATAAAAAATAAAAATGGCGCCCAATTTACCTTGTATACGTTGTATGTAAAAGGGATTCTGCCTGTATTTCAGAAAGACTGCAAGGAATTCCTCAAGTCATTATTTTTCAAAAATACCCAGTTGTTATACGGCATTATTCACAAATCACAAACCCAAAACGTAGCTGGGATAATCCTTTAATCGACTTTGAAAATCATTTGATGCAGTGTCGTGGCCTTTTATAAACAAAGTATTAAGTTTCGTTTTAATTTTGGAACCGGGATTGAGCTGTTTTATATCGACGCACAATGATCATGTTTCGTCGTTTTGTAATGTAGCAAGAGGATGTCGCCAGGGAGACCCACTTCCACCATATGTTTTTCTCCTCTGTGCGGAAATACTAGGAATGATGATGAGGGATTATACAAAAATAAAAGGTATTATTATTTTCGAATGTTAAAATCGTATTTTACAATAGGTTACAGACGATATAAGCTTATTTTTGGATGGATCCAAAGTGCTTCCAATATTCCCAAACGACCATCACGCCTTTTAGAATATATAATTCCGCTTAACCCCGGGCTAGGGACTGTATAAATACTATGTGGAATACATCTCCGTAGCGTATATATGAACATCCGCAATCAAAGTGTGACTGAGATACTCATCTAGTAGATTAATGACTGAGATACTATCTCATCTAGTAGATTAATATGTTCATTAGAACATTCTATTTAGTCACACCTCTTTTCGGATGCGACACAACAGAATACCAATTGATATTGTCGGCAGCATTAGAAAGTGTTGACCGCTTCTATCTTTCAAGTAACTTTTATTTTTTATCTTTCGGTTATGTTAATTTAGGTGCTAATATTATTAAACAAACAGGTCTTTGGATTATGGACATTTGTAAACTCTTAATAGACAGGTACAAAAGTTATTTAGAATACCAGGAGTATATCGTAACTTGAAAGGTGTAATTGGAACTATATCAAACCTATAGAAAGAAAAATTAAAAGCCCAAACAGGGCTCTTCAAACTTAAGAGATGTAAAAATATATTCCTGTATATTATGCGTCTAGTAGTGGACTAAAGTCTACTTCCTCCCATTGAGAACAGCAGTAGGAATTAAAATGCGAATTTTGCAGTTGAAGGTTTCACATAGAATATTGACCACGATGAAAGTTCTGTATAAAGTAAATCACTTGACACTGATCTGTGTAGTCCTTGCAAGGACAAAACATAATACAGGTTGCACATGTTTGTAGAGTGTCCATATGCTGAACAATTGTTGCAAGAACTAAGTATTTAGATATAAGCAGGTCATCATATATCTTACAAGTTTAACAAGTTAGAAGTAATGTTTAATATTATCTGTACAAGTGTAGTTTGAGTTGCCACATAGAACTGCTTTGTTGATTTTCTGTGGTAAATGGGGAAATTTCTTACACGCTTCAATCGTATACGAAGCGTATATGAATCTGGGGTTAGGTGCCGTATGAACCCATGTATTACAAGATCCTCATATTGTTCGTATGAACCATGACATCAGAGCGTGACTGATATACATCATACTCTAGATAACGCCTTCACAAACAAATCATATGGATTAAGAATACTGATCAACGAGACGGATTTGAAAATTTTTGAACATCATGTCTTGCCACCATCATCGGTAACTGTTGACCGATTCTCTCTTGCAGAGAACTAGCTTATTTTTATGTATACTATGATTTATTCTTGTGATTTGGTGCCAATGCTTTTATATGCATTAGGTCGTTGAATTATGGACACGGAAATTTTTTAATGGACGAAAGTTGAATATTAAATGACGATCTGGACGCTTGTATGTAATGAGTGCGTTTGTATTAAATTTGATTTAACTGGTACAATAAGTATTCTGTTGTGCAGAAATGATGAACAATCTTTCTTACTACTTCGTGACATTGATTGGAATTGTCATTATTCTCTGACAGTTCAACAAATGCTTCTAGTCGCGAAATGAGTACGCCCCGTGTACGTCTTCTGGAAAGCTATTGTATTCTAATATTATATATTCTATCATACAAGCTTCCTATACAATGCGATAAATACGGTCTTAATGAATGAATACAAAGTTTTCAGTTATGACCGTAAGACATCTTACTTTTATTATTCATGTAAATGACCTTCTTGTTGAAAAAGATGTAACCTCTTCCCTCATTGAATTTTTTGCTGATGATGCCACAATCACAAGCTCCAGTAAAACACTCAATATTGTTGAGAATGTGTTAAATAATGATTTGGAATGGTTAAGTAAGTGGTGTACAGAAAACAGATTAATTATTCATCCTATCAAGACTGTTTCAATGCTGAATACATGCCCTCAAAAGCTTGCCTATATGGAAAAAAGGAACTTGAAATACTACTTAATGGCCGCCCTGTTCAAAATGTAAATACTGTTAAACTACTAGGACTGAATGTGGATAGTGCTCTTACATGGGGACCACATTGTGAAACATTGTCAAAAAAGCTTTCATCCCTTATTGGACTTTTATTTAGAAATAGACATCTCTTATCTGTGAAAGCCAAATCCCTATTTTACACAGCATATATGCAGCCTCACATTGACTATTGTTCTACAATTTGGGTGAATTTGGGTGACCCCAAAAACGAGCAGCTCGAATCATACTCAATGTTGACCCTCTTACACCATCAGCATCTCTTTTCAAACAACTAAATTGGATGATAATATATGAAAGAATATTTCTATTTAAAGTACTTCTAATTTACAAGAGCTTCAATTCTGATCAAAGCTCTGTTTCAAAATTCTTCCAGAAATGAACTGATGTTTTTAACCGTACCTTAGGATCAGCCTGTACTGAAAATCCATACACACCACATTGCAGAACTGAGTATTTCAACAGAAGCTTTAGCTATTCAGGAGCAGTAATCTGGAATAGGCTTCTACACAATATACGCAAAGCGGAGTCTGTAAATTATTTCAAGAAACATGTACATAATTTTGTAAATAGCAGAGCCTAATGTGCTAGCTTACTGTGCCACAAATTGCCTGTTTTACTGTTTTATATCTGTAGTTCTTTCGTTACAAATATATAGAAGTATGTGTGTGCGTGTGTGAGTGCATGTGGGTTATATGTTTGATAATATATAACTGTTGTGTTTATCTAGAGGGCCTCAAGGGAGAACAGTCTTCTGACTGATTGTGTAACCCTAGAAAAATAAAGAATTTACTTTTATTATTATTATTATGATGTTTTTTACACGAAAATGACCAGTAGAGCAGTGTACGATACATGTTAATATATTTATTTTATAGCGAATAAGAAAAATGCGAATGCCGAGGGTGTTAACAGTTTATGTGACCTTTAATTTGCTACAGCCTTCTACTTGCAGAGAAAGATAAATTTTGATCACCTATAATCTATTAAGTATCTGCACCTATTTAATTGACGACAAATACAGTACGGCGACACCTCTGTTTCCGTTATCTGGAAACGAAAATAAGTTCGCATAACGAATCACGGGAAACAATAGCCGTGAGCTCACTTACCCCCACTAAGTGATTACAAAATTATGGATACATTCACATGTCTTCCTTGGTTACCATGGTCTGCGATCTAGTGTCATAAGTGCTTACTTTGTCATCACATCTGAGTTTTACGTAAGACTATAAGAGAGTATGCCCATGAGAGAGATACACATTGAAATTTCAACTTACCAAACTGTTGAGTGAGCTCTTAGATACTTTGAAGTCCGGAGCACACGAGATAGTTATAGCAGGCTATCTTCTGTCAATGGTTCCATGTAGTAGTGTTAGACAAAGAACGGACACTTCTGTCCACATGCTCCTCCGAAGAAGCTGTCGAGATTTGATAGTGAAAGTTAAAACACCCCAAATCTAATAATAGTAACATACAGGAAGCCGAATATACGTAATGCTCACGGTCATAATACACCATTCATCCCGTCATATGATATTCAGTATTTTTATATTATATACTTGGCTATGCAGTTCTCCAAGTACCATTGTATGGCCGGTATACTCGTAATAAATGTACTGGCTTGTGATATATATATAGAAAAGAACATAGAACAAAGTCCAATTTTGATATGCATAAAGAATAATTCAAGAAACACAAGATGTTTTCCTACAAGAGAGAAGCTGTCAGCAGTTTTCAACCACAGGGGCTCGTTACCGTTATTAATTGGTTAATTAGGTTGGTTACAGGAATAATTAGTCCCTACCTCGACCCCCTGTAATCAAACTAATTAATCAATTAACAACGGTAACGAGCCCCTGTGTTTTCAGCGATGACAGCAATACATCATGATGTTTTTTACATGAAATCTTGACCAGTAACACAGCATAGAATGGATGCCAGCAAAGCAAACGGTTACTTGTATGAATATGTCAATATATTTAGTTTACAGCGGAATTATATTACGACGTGGATACAGGGGCCCTTAAGCCGTAAGACGTCGGGCATTACAAGATAGTTTTTTTCTGGCCATTCTTGCATTTACCGTGGTTACCCCACGTTGAGGCGTTTACTCCATCAGATGTCCTCGATGCTCATCCATTAACATCAGATGAGATATTTGTTTGAGCTGACCTTTCATCACAGCTCCTGAGCTAGCGTATCTACTTCAACTTAAGCCGGAGTTACGGGCCGTGTGGATACTTTAGTCTACGAAGTAGGGTAGGCATTAGGACTCCGACGCGAACTGAACTCTTGGAAATCCCACCCCCAGTTGAAATCCTGCCTATATTAAGATGGGTACTGTCCAAGTCAGAATCACCAACTCGAAGTATGTGCTCATATTTTTACATCATGATCAAAGTTACTTTATCTAGTTAAATTCTAGTCAAAGAAAATAAATTAAGACCCTTTAAACATGCCGTCAATGCCAGATGTTGAGTTTTATACAGCTGTAGATCAGGGCTCTGGGTGCATATATCATGTTTCCATACACTTGATGCACGCAACAGCAAAAACAAAGCCTCCTCGAACAACCTATCTTTGTACAGGTACATGTAACTCAGAAAATACCACTCTCTCTCAAAAGAAAACAATTCGCGCCAGGAAGGCCTTTTTTTATTAAGCTAATTTGTTAGGTAGGGGCCTACTTAGATTCAATAATTGTCACGAAATTTCTTTGATTATATCTTAATTGCAACCATGCTTGGTCCTCAAACCTGACATGCTTGAGATATGTACATGTATAACACACTTTCATTTGAGAGTGCAGATATTCCACCATTCATGTGAACAAATTGTACTCAACATGGAATAATTAAATTCACACTGCCAAATAGTTCACCAGCTGTTAGTTTTGAGACCCATTTCTACAGTATCAGTACTGTGTTACTATCTGTAGCAGTTGAAACCCAGTAAAATTTAAACAATTAAAACCAGTAAAGAAATTTGTCTGTTGAATAACAGAAAATATGGTATGGAGATTTGAATGAGTAAACTACTAAACAGCTTACATGATACCAACAAAATGTTCCAACACAAGCTGTTAAATTCCTTGGGTGGATTTTTTTCACCCTCAGTAAACTTTTATCATTGTTGCTCACACAGACTAATCTGAAGGATGATACCACTTCTTTCTTTGTTGTGCTGGGTTATTGCAACAGGCTGACTTAATTGGTTGATGTAGGATGTTTCACCACCAGTGGGCAATTTGATCTGAATTTAAAGCCTGATGTGGTCTGTGATGAAATGTTTGGATGTGAAATAGAATACACGTTAAAGGCCACAGTTTACATATATCTATAACAATATACTGAATTGTGTGTATTGAGGATGGCAAGTTGGTAATAGCAGTGTAGATAAATGCACTAACAAATGATGGAAAATTAGCATTTTCTATTTCATATATCCCACCAGGTTTTGTACTGTATTATATATACAGTGAAACATACAGCCAAGGGTTCGCGATGGGCATGACAATGCACTCCCTGAGCCATCAATAAATAATAAAAAAAATAATTGTAAATCAAATTTTCATCAGAATTCGGTCAGCTCAGAACTTGCTGGTAACAATGCCCTAATGCACGTTCATGCCAAAAATCAAGGTTCTAATGTCAACGGTTCTCCTTATTTTGCTGACGAAAGGATTCGGATGGACTAACTGACTGACTCACTCATTACCGGACAATTTGCGATCTGTAGCCTACTTCGTAGGAATATCGTCACCTATTTAAACAACTTTGTCGCGGTTTCCGATAACAAAAAACCCCCCCAAAAAACAACCCCGACAACAAGAAGTAAGCGTTAACTTGTTTTTACCCAGAACAGATACAGCTGTGTGATTATTGAAGAAAGACCGAGTTTGGTGGTGATAAGTTTCATCGTATTCCCTATACGGGTTGGTAATGAATTCTTGTAAGCTTGACGTCACTGACTAAAACGAGATGACATATACATTTTATTGTCTGTTTATTTGATGGAGCATATCGATTTTCCTTTAGCGGATAATTTCATTGATAGTGACAGTTAAACTAACCCAGATGTAATAATAGTTACACGCAGGAAGCTAATAAACCTACTACACATGGGACATTAGCAAGTTCATCATGGATCATTACTGTGAAATATACCAAATAAAATTGGTTATTATGCTTCACAGTCAAAAACTTTCGCTCTATATACTCGAAGCGTTTATCCCGCCATACGATACCAGTGCTTTTATATTATATATTTGGCTATACAGTTCTCCAAGTAGCTTTTGTACATACGACCCCTAGCCCCGGGCTAAGCGGAATTAGACACAAGTTACGAAACGTAACGCCATAGATCTTGCAAGCTACGCTCGTATTTCGCTATCAGCATACGATATGTTTCACCAAATTGGAGAAATTTTGAGTGGAGGCGCTTGGTGGTATAGCCGTGATTTATAAGTTTCTGCAACAATGTTTTGTGACGTTGATTAAAATCGTCACATTTAACTCAGGATCTAGCAAATGCTACTAGGCGAGATATGTATACGCCATATGCAGGTCCCACTGGAATATTACTGTCCAGAAAGGGATAGTTTACGATATCGAAATTGTAATCATCTCTTTTGTCATAAAGTCGACGAGAAAGAATGCTCGCTTCATTTTTATAGAGATATAGATCCAAATATGATGTGCCTGTAGGGCTATCTGTAGTTTCCTTGAAATCCAGTGAAGGTGGATATATATCCTTCACTGCGTCATTTATATAGTGATTATCCACAGCGAGAAGAACGTCTATATAACGTTTGGTGAATGAGAAGGAACGGTCTTTGAATGGATCGGTTTTTGAAAGCGCCTGCATATAGTCATATTCATAAGAGAACAGCTATAGGTCAGCCAACAGGGGTGCACATTTAGTACCCATTGGAATATCTATATGCTGTTGATATATTGTGTTGCCAAATTTCACATAGATATTTTTAACGAGAAATTCAAGCAACTCTATAAACAAAGAAACATCCCATGAATGATATCTCTTGTATGCAGAAGAGCTAAAGAATGCTTTATGGCTTCCGGCATTAATAGGCCTATTCCATATTCCATATAACAGCATTAGCACCAAATTCAAAAAAGACAATCATAGTATACATAAACATAGTCTGGTTTCCTGGAAGAGAGAAGCGGTCAACAGTTTTCAATGATGTCGGCAAGACATCACGATGTTCCAAAAATATCAAATCCCTATCGCTGATCAGTATTCTTAATACATATGATATTCGTTGTAAAGTCGTCATCTAGAGAATGATGTATCTCAGTCACACTTTGATTGTGACTGTTCATATGAACACAATAATGATCTTGAAGTACATGGGTTCTTACGGACCCTAGTCCCCGGTTAAGCGAAATTAGACAAAAATTACGAAACGAAACTTTCTTTTGTCCTTCCATCCGTAACTCTTAAGCTTCTGTAGTAATACCTTGAGTTGGACTCCCCTGATCTTCTTCAAAATTCAGAGATCTATTTTCCGTGTTTACCCGAGAAAATCAATTGATTTTGGAGTCAACGGTCAAGGTCACAGTACATGAGAAATCCTATTTTGATGTACATGTATGTTCTATAAATCTTCATTGTTTACAAAAATGTTGACCGTGTGACTGCAAATGAGTCAAATAATTTCGGTCCAAACCTTGACACGATGCTCCTAAAATGCAGCTTAAGTATTACATGTAATTGGTACACTTAATGTGGGGACGACGCTTAGTGTTCTTGCCTTCTTAGTGTTGTTATTGTATGATATTGTTTGTTGAACTGCATATTTGTGTACCAGTTTTGAGTGGAACATCCAGCTAATATGAAGGGCATGTTTACATATATGTATATCATCCTGGGTATATATTTTAATAACTGAAGTCAAATACCAATTAAATGTATCTATTTATAATTAGAGAGAAATATAGTCTCACATTACCACTTGACAATACATTATCGGGCCTGTTTTATATTATTATATACATGTATTAATATTGAATTTGTTACATCAAGCCACTGGTGCTTGAGTAAGCGACCAGGAAAACAACTCAACACGTTTACATGGAAGAAAGAGTTATCTTCCCTGAAATAATTTGTTTCTTAATACGTGTGTCATCTTATGCAGAGCCACAATGCTATCTAGTCTGAAGGTTAATGTTTCAATCCTTGATATACAATGATTCCAACTACAATTTTTTTCTGTATGCAGAACGCTTATGGAGCCTAACACATTTGAGCATAAAAGTAATTTTTCTTGTATTCATATCCTAAGAACATTGCATGTAAATGTCTTGTATACATGTAAGTAAGGTTGCTGTGTATGACGGGGCATCATTGTTCATCAAGAGATACGATTAAAATTTCTATGTTCCTTGGCAGTAATGTTCCTGTATTTAGAGTATATCCGTGATGGGCCTCTATTCAGCAAAGAAAAGAGGTAATTAGATTTCAGACCCAAGTTGGTAAGGTTTAGATTTCAGCGTTCGAAAGTGCTAGGAAGATCGGAGACAAGGTGTGACTTATTGCAGTATACATATATTATACACAAAAGACGTTTAACTTTACAGTACAAAGTTGACCAACGAGGGGAAGACGAATCGATACTACTGATTATAACAAAACAAAATAATCCCAAACCCCAGACAAGCAAACCTATTACCCACTACTGGCCGGGAAGTGGATAGCGCGGTAAGCATGGTGCCAGTCCTATTGTCCTTCTCTGAAAAAGCATCCACCAAAATCGAGAACACTAACTGAAAATACAGGTAAAAAATCGACCATAGAGGTCCATGGCCCCCGCAGCAGCAGCGCCAGTTATGGTGGATCCACCATAACTGGCGCTGCTGCTGCGGGGGCCATGGACCTCTATGGTCGATTTTTTTTGGTCGATGATATCTCATATCATTGATGAAGAGTATGATTTGAAAATGGAGATATCCAACTGCTTATAATCCAATATGGCCGACGGCGGCCATATTAGATTACGCACATTGCTGAAAAACAATCCCAACCGTCCTCTTACCAATGTCAAGGCACACCCCAAGTTTGAAATTGATCGGTTAAATCATTCACGAGTTATTGTCCGGACAAGGAAATCTAAGATCCAACTGCTTATAATCCAATATGACTGACGGCGGCCATATTGGATTATGCACATTGCTGAAAAACAATTCCAACCGTCCTCTCACCGATGTCAAGGCACTCCCAGAGTTTGAAGTAGATCAGTTGAATTGTACTCCAGTTATTGTCTGGACAAGATCCAACTGCTTATAATCCAATATGGCTGACGGCGGCCATATTAGATTACGCACATTGCTGAAAAACAATCCCAACCGTTCTCTCATCAATGTCAAGGCACACCTCAAGTTTGAAGTTGATCGGTTAAATCGTTCACGAGTTATTGTCCGGACAAGAAAATCTAAGATTCAACTGATTATAATCCAATATGGCTGACGGCGGCCATATTGGATTATGCACATTGCTGAAAAACAATCCCAACTGTCCTCTCACCGATGTCAAGGCACTCCCCAAGTTTGAAGTAGATCAGTTGAATCGTACTCCAGTTATTGTCCGGACAAGATCCAACTGCTTATAATCCAATATGGCTGATAGCGGCCATATTAGATTACGCACATTGCTGAAAAACAATCCCAACCGTCCTCTCACCAATGTCAAGGCACACCCCAAGTTTGAAGTTGATCGATTAAATCATTCACGAGTTATTGTCCGGACAAGAAAATCTAAGATCCAACTGCTTATAATCCAATATGGCGGACGGCGGCCATATTGGATTATGCACATTGCTGAAAAACAATCCCAACCGTCCTCTCACCGATGTCAAGGCACTCCCCAAGTTTGAAGTAGATCAGTTGAATCGTACTCCACAGTTATTGTCCGGACAAGATCCAACTGCTTATAATCCAATATGGCTGACGGCGGCCATATTAGATTACGCACATTGCTGAAAAACAATCCCAACCGTCCTCTCACCAATGTCAAGGCACACCCCAAGTTTGAAGTTGATCGGTTAAATCGTTCACGAGTTATTGTCCGGACAAGAAAAATCTTACGGAATCACGGAATTACGGAATCACGGAATTACGGAATTACGGACACCGGTGTTTCTAAGTCCCCCCCCCCCCCTACTAAGTAGCGGGGGACAACAAAGTACGTTCCGTAATTATAAAGCCCTGCTCAAATAGGCAAAGATCGACAGTGTCTTATAGCTGTACAACAGGAAACCCCACTCCTGGTACACACAATTTGCATGCCTCCATTGCAATCCAACGTTCACATTGGAGCGATATGCAAGAGGTGGGAAATATTGACGACGTCTGGCCACTAAAAAGCAACCATATAACTCTACAGGAAAGCATTCGTCGACATCTAACAATCCGACACAAGAATTCGGTGGATTCTTGTAATCTTAGTATCTCAGCCACGCTTTTATTGCAGCTGTTCATGTGGAGAAAATGAAGTGTCCACACGGCCCCTAGCAGCGGCTTAAACGGAATTAGATACACTATCTCGGGAGCTGTGATGACAGATCAGCTCAAATAACTCATCTGATGTTAATGGATGAGCATCGTGGACGTCTGATGGAGTAAACGAATGAAACTAAAATGTACATTTATACTACGCGCGATGCATAGATTATATTGCAGCGGTTCTGGTTTTTTTGTTCCAAATTTATGGACGATCGACTGTCCTTGGAACCTTCAGACAAAAGAAGGATCATTTTCCATGAATTTGCCGACTAAAACTATGAACGATGCACAATCCAGGGGCTCAGTTGTTACACTCTCCTTTCGTTGCACAGGCTAAAATAATTCACACAGAAAAAACCTTCTTTTGCTTCCAGTCTTTGTTTCTGCCACAAGTGACGAATCACTTTCCATTTTCAAAACTGTTGTATCGACACTTTGGATAGTCAAACTGTCGTACCAATTCTCTATTGAAAGTCTTTCAATGTTTGAACATGGTGGTCAAGGACGTGTTCACATGGTCACTACAACTGAAACCGCGCACGCGATCCCTTTGCCATCTTACACCAGACGAAGATAGTTGTCGATTTCCTGACGCTCTTTCTAAGAAATGTTATGTGTCAGCTCCATCTACCAAAATACAAAAATAGAAAAAATGAGCACCGACATACATGGTGTCATATTTACTATCACAGTACAAGAAACAGAAGTTCTATGAGACTGCACATCCATTGGTGAGTACCCATTTCATGGCCAACAGGGGGAAAGGTCATCAAAGACTATGAGCAGAAACGTTGCTTATCAGCATCATTAAAATGAATACACACTTCATGTATTTGGCTATTGTGACTAATACTAACATATAATAATGCATAATATGGCGAATATCGCGCCGATTTCAGGAAATCCCCGGAACAGCCCTTCAGAGTTTCCCGCATCAGGAGAGTCTCAAACATCGTCTTCCTACGCATCAAGCTGGAGAAAGTCTCTACTCGCCCCCGTCTCTATGTGACCAATGCCATATCCACCAACAGCGTCAGGTCTAGAAGGCACTGTACAGTTACCAATTTAGACTGGCTGTATTGACGTTTTTCAGCTTGTTTGGGTGAAAGAAATGTAACATTTATAAAAACTAAAAGAGAATCGTTACAAATGTCCATATTTTGCGCAAGGGTGCATTTCACCCTATTCCGTATTCACTTTTTATTTTTCGACTCTCAGAGTTGGTGGGCGGGTCTTCTCGCGGCAGTGGCATAAAAATGAGCAAAACGGAAGAAATTCGTTGATTTTCTTCTCATGCAAAGAGTGAGTGAATCATTTTTCATGTATACAACACGAGCGATTTAAATAAGGTGCACCAGCAGCATTTAGGAAAATCTTCATTTGCTTGATTTCTGTGAAAATGATATCGCATGGAATCACCTCTAACGATGAAAGCAACAAAAGCTGACATACTTCTGAGGTGTTACACCTGTGACGTAATCAGCTGAAGAAATTTAAACGCTGTGTTATGAATTTGCTCGTCAAATTTCAATATTTCTAAACGGATGACAATTTTAAGACTTGCATATTTGGAAATCTTAGATTCCTTAGTTTGATAATCCGTCGAGTAGGCTAGGGGTGTTTGGGGGTCCCTTTAAGTACGTTACACTTATTAACTTCTTTACTACCTTATAAGGCCCGGTCCAGCCTAGTCCTAATTTTCGTCTGGCACCCAGTAGATACCACCTCCTTACGAAGCTTTCGGTGTGGAACTCCCTATTCCTTCAATCCTCTGTCATAGTATGTCTTCTACCGCGGCGTCGCTTTCCCGAGACTATTTTATACGTATATTCCACCTCGCAAAAGTAAAGCCGCTCAGCTAAAACCGGATTTCCCACCGTGAGATTCAACGGCACGTCAGCTCGTGCCCGGCCATAAGCAGGTTCGGTGTACAATCGGAACTTTAATGTTCACTCGCTCTATATACCATCAAAACGAAGGGCAGATGTTCGTTCCAATCTTTCTGAAAGCTTCCCAAAGCTACTAACGAACTCACACACTACTAGATTATCGGTTACTGTGACTGCTGAGTCTTCGCGTATCACATATGTCTCGGCCCACTTAGTAAAATAATCATATGCGTCCAGCATGTAGCGATTCCCCTTTAGGTCACCGGTCGTTCCAATATATCGAAGGCGATGCGTTCTAAACATGCGCGAGCTAACGCATTTTCCAAAGGAGATCTCATCCCTTGACCACCTTTCAATTTGGTCAAGGGATGAGCTGATGCTGGGTCGACATCATGATTGTGGGAAGTTGATGCTGGGTCGACATCGGGCCTTACAGACTAGTCTTTTGTGTTAAATGCAGCCATTTTCATCTGACGGCGATAAGGCTCGCCAATCTCCAGTGTACAAGTTGTCACAGCGACACAGCTCACCAATTACCAATATACGAGCTGTCAGAGCATTTCCATCATAGATCTCTAGATTTGTGTCTAATACCGCTTATGCCGGTGCTAGGGGACCCTGTGGTCATGTCATCCAAGTTGCCACATGAACAGGTACAATAAAAGCGTACTTGAGATACAACACATATCACGAATCGTTAGATTCTTGGTATGTGCTTTAGAATAGGTTAACCAAACGACTATACTGTGGAGTCATGTGGCTCTGTCAGTATGTAGGCATCTCTTCCCACTTCCCTTATATGCGTTGTAATTCCGACGAGAACAAGGAACGCACTGCCTTACCCATCTATGAATATCTGCGTTCATCCCCGGCCAATACACCTGTCTTAGTAATCAAATTGTTCTCTTCCTACCAAAATGACCAGCTTTGATACCCCAATGCAGCTCAAGGAATATATCTCTCGAGATACTCTAGTGGGTTTACAACACGCAATTCCTCACTACCGAAACGGTTCCGCCATATATCATACAAAATACCGTATAGGCCGACAAGGGTACGCACATCTCTGGCTTCTGTGGTGACTAAAGCTGTGGCGTTTTGTCTTGGCTTAACTATTTCAGCTCAATGTATCCACCATGCCATTGAGGCAAGGGTCGTCTAGTATACTCGCAACAACTTCAGACGTCCCAGGACTCTGTTCATATGGTAATATACCACCCTCTACTCTTCCAGCCCCATTGGGAGGAGTAGACTCAGCGGTAGTACTTCCAATCAGTTTCTCCTGGCACAGTCTTCACAATCTACAGAAAAATAAAGTGTAACGTATCCTATCCTTGAAACGAGTCGAGGATCAGTGAAAAAGTGGTACCTATATTTGAGATGTGGGCGCCTGGACAAGCCAGAATGGTGATCCATCGAGCTACTATTCCTTCCGCCTCCTTAAAATTCCTCATCCACGTTACGGAAGTAGGTTCCGTGGGCACAGTATAGTGTCTGTCGAGCAAGTAATGTTCTACAAATATCACGAGCGATAATATCTCACGACACGTATCACAATACCGCCTTTTGTTTGGTTTGGACAAAATCTTGCTACCAAAGGCGATAACCAGCTCTTCCCCGTTTGGAATTACGACAGCACAGCCCCAATCCAAGTCAGACTTGCATCCGTATCCAGGACAAAATAGACAAAGAAACAAGCAATTCTTTCAAACGACTAAAGCTTATGTGTCTTCCTACCAAGAAAACGTACAGACTTTCTGCGTTAGTTGTACCAGTAGAATCGCCAGTGTGGAATAGTTTGGGATAAACCGACGGTAATATCCTGGAATACCGAATAAACTACGAATTTCCGACACGCTTTCAAGAATTTCAATCTCCGTACGGCCTCCATCCTTCCTCATTCTCAAGAACACTTCTCCCTAATTCTCCGATGCCTCATCGAACGTAGTGCCAACAAAAAACGATGACGTAATCAAGATTACAAGCGTCTGGTCCGTCATTCATAATTCAGCCGTCGTCCATTAGAGAATATCCGCGTCCATAATCCAAAGACCTATTCCATATTCCATATAACAGTATTAGCACCAAATTCAAAAAGACAGTCATAGTATACATAAACATAGGCTTGTTTCCTGCAAGAGAGAAGCGGTCAACAGTTTTCAATGATGCCGGCAAGACATCATGCTATTCCAAAAATATCAAATTCGTATCGCTGATCAGTATTCTTAATCCACAATATTCGTTGTAAAGTCGTCATCTAAAGAATGATGTATCTCAGTCACGCTTTGATTGTGACTGATCATATGAGTACCATGAGGATCTTGAAGTACATGGGTTCATACGGCCCCTAGCCCCGGATTAAGCGGAATTAGACACAAGTTACGAAACGTAACGCCATAGATCTTACACGCTACGCTCGTATTTTGCTATCAGCATGCGATATGTATCGCCACACAATAACGATAACACAAGCAGCGTTCCCACTGCGAAACTAATTCATTCGGCCTTCGAATATACCGAGAGCATTGAAAAGGACGAAAGGCTTCACCATATAAATGTTACAAACCTCTGTGAGTGGCATATGTTGTTTTGGTCTTGTTACCCTCGTTTATAGCAAGCAGCCAGTAGCCTGCCACTAAACCTGAAGTGCAGAATCAACATGCACATTGTAGTTGATCCAGTGATAGGTGAGAGTGACCTTCATTGTTAGAAAGTTGATCTTTCGGTGAGCTACGCAAAATACTTCCGTTTTTCTTTCTCAAAAATAAAATAGGTGACGACCATGGACTGCTACCGGGTTCAATATGCCAACTCGCAGCAGAATGTTCTGAAAAAAACCCTTCATGGAGTACATTTTAACCAAATGGGATCACCACTGCAAACTATGCATTAGCTAAAGATAAATGTCTTTCTGCACACGACTAATCCAAGTGAACGGGACTTCCCGAAGCTTAAAAATAGATTAGGGGTGTTGTCACGAATGAAATAGGTCAACCGGAAGTGAAGTCATCAATACCAGAAATAGCATATATCTCGCGAATGGCAGGAGCTAGTATTGATTATGGGATTAATGAATTACCTTACAACGAAAGCGTGAATTTAAATATACCACTGACAGCATCAGGTATCTTATCGACGAGAACCTACCGATGACATAAGCGGTAGAGGGGGATTATTCTGAACAACATTATGTGGATTAGAAACCGATTGTTTGAGGGAATTGTGGCATCAATTCATTCCCGCAGGAATCTTCGGAACATTTTTTATTATCGTATTAAAAATGTGAAGTCAGTATTCAGAAATGCCGAGAACAGAAGCGTAAGAGCCGACCGAAAACATACCTTATTACCGAAAACGTTCACATTTTTCTGCAGACAACACACAAGTATTATAAGTGAATTTATTTAAGGATGTCCGCTGGTGGTAAATCAAAGTAATTAACTTTTTGAATAAAGTTTGTTGCTGCATTCATAATTGTGTAATATGAGGAAAACAAAGAAAAAATATAGGTTCGTGTGCATTTTTTAGCTGTAGGAACTGTTAAACGAAGTGACCCATGCTCGGTTTGATAACCCAGAAAACATGAGGAATAGCCCTGCTTTTGAGGCACATTCATGAAAAAATAATTTAAATAGTATTTAACATTTTCTAATAATCTAACTGTGTGAAGATAATGACAATGTCTATCAAAATTTATCAAATTGAGTGAATGTTGGTGCGCAAAATTCTCGGCTAGAAGACCTTTAGATAATTCCCTCTCTTAACCTAGGAAAGGGAGATAACCTACTGTGAAAAACAGACAAAAACATGAAAAATGACCACAAAAGCCCAACATCACTAGCGAACATCCTTAAGCAATATGCAGAACAAATACCGTAACTGCACTCGATGCCCAGTATAAGATGATCAATGTCTTCCGGGACGGATTGCCTCCCCCTGTATATTTCGGCGCCTTCTTCCTAATCTTCAATCTACCCCTGAAACTAAAATTCAGCAAGCGTCAGATTCGACATTCACTATTCAACCGCCGTCCATAAAAGAATTGCCGTATAATCGAAAAGTCGAAAACGACAGTTAGCGCCGATTACAAATATGTATGAAATAAAAATATCATCCCGAACCATATACCTTAACTTCTACTCCTCAATCCAGAGACAGGTCACCCGCAGATTTATTAGAGACCCAGCTATCCCCCAAACCTTTACCACAGAAATGAGACGAGAGACAGGAGTACAGACGAGCCTTTAATTCCGGATAGCCTTCTCGTGAAATCCGACAACAAGAGGAATACATTTAAATACATGTATACGCACTTACATATGTTAGCGCCCGTAAAGATTAGAATTAAACGGAATTCCTACTAAGAGTATATGTGAACGCCGCACATGTTGTCGGTCTGTGTACAATGTGTTTTGGCCTGTATTATGCTGGTAAAAAGAAATTGTGTTATTTTTCTGTATACTGGGTGTATGTAATCCCCCACGACCTAACACTAGCCACTGTCATTCGCGAGATATAGGCTATTTCTGGTATTGATGACGTCACCTCCGGTTGACATACTTCATTCGTAAAAACACTCCTAGTCTATTTGTAACCCTCGGGAAGTCCCGCTCATCTGGAATAGTCACTCTGACGTCATCCTGCAGACTCTGTCATAGGGGCCAAAGGTCACATGAGGAGGAAAATCAGGCCCCCATGTTAAACTAATAGGAGAAACTCATCTATGGTATCCCCCTTTATACTTGTAACTCATAGTGTTCAATGGAGTACTACATTGAAACAAACGGACTACTGCGTCAATTGCAACTGAGCGTATATTTTATTCAATGAATTATGAACCGGATCTCAGTCACAATCAAAGCGTGACTGAGAATCATATTCTAGTTAACGACTTTAAACGAAAATCATATGGATTAAGAATACTGATCAACAATATCGGCCTTGATATTTTTGGAACATCATGATGTCTTGCCGGCATCATTGAAAACTGTTGACCGCTTCATTCTTGCAGGAAACTTGCCTATTTTTATGTATACTATGATTTATTCTTTTAACTTGGTGCTAATGCTATCAGTATATGAATGTCTCTGGATTATGAACGCGGAAATTCTTTAATGGACGAAGGCTAAATATTGAATGACGGAATAGACGCTTGTATTTTGTTTCAGTCTTCCATTATATCATTCGTTTTTACTTTGGTTATATACCATTATCCGATAAGGTTGAGAAATCATATTTACCAGTATACATATATATACTTCATCTCATAATCATAACTTATTATCTCTTTGATAGGCATATAGAAGTCGGCGTATGTAACACTATTTTATGAATAACAAGTTTTTATTGTCCAAGTTCTGACGTTTCGTAGGAGATACTTCCAACTTTAGCTTTGTGAATTGAATGCAATGCAACGTTAGCACCAGGGCAATAAAAGAAGCTGTTACCCATAAAAAAGCCTTGAGTTATAACTTATTCAGATAGTATTTTACACTATTTTTACATTATATGAGCAGATTATATTATCAACACACCTATCACGAGCATTTATGATCACTTTAGCCGACATTTATAACATAATAAGTCAGCTCCACCTAATAATCAACAATACACAAGGGAAAATCTGGCCATTCGCCTCGGATAATATTGCACAGAATCACAATTTTAGCTCTAGTATATATGTATGGGTATGTGTGACACTGGAACAGTAATGGAACGGTACTGTATTGAAGCGATATGCAAGAGGTGGGAAAAATTGATGACGTCTGGCGACTAAAAAGCAACCTTATGACTCTACCGAAGAGCTTCCCTCGGCACCTCACATTTAGACCCGAGAATACGATGGATTATCGGGCGTAGCCTTGGTATCTCAGCTGCGTTTTTATTGCAGCTGTTCATGTGGAGACAATGAAGTATCCACACGACCCCATCACCGGCGGAATTAGATACGCCAGCTCGAGAGGTGTGATGACAGATCAGCTCAAATAAATAACTCATCTGATGTTAATAGATGATCATCGTGGACGTCTGATGGAATAAACGCCTCAACATGGGGTAAATCTGGTAAATGCAAG
The DNA here is from genome assembly GCA_036873755.1 of Hanleya hanleyi. Taxonomy (NCBI): domain Eukaryota; kingdom Metazoa; phylum Mollusca; class Polyplacophora; order Lepidopleurida; family Hanleyidae; genus Hanleya; species Hanleya hanleyi. The sequence goes on from JAVTVY010013302.1 coordinate 46,856, forward strand.
AATTCCCAGAAATACTAACCTGCAATGCCCGACGTCGTACGGCTTAAATTTCCCATCAAAACAATAATTATATCTTATTAATCGATTGTTTTCGTATTGCCTTCATATTGACATAAGGGTCGCCGTATTGGCCCGAGACCGCAGGCCGAGGGCAAATACGGCGATCCGAAGGTCAATACTAAGGCTATACGAAAACATTCGATTCATAATATTTTTATTAATTGACATTTCGGGTCTTGCTGGCCGTGTTCTTGTTTTCTGAGCTTGAGTGGCAGCATCCGTTTCTTGATCTGTAACAGGTTTAAATCATTTTAAGTCGTCTCCACGTATCTCCTCAAGCTCCAGAATTCTGTGCTCTGCGCTTGCCATCGCGCTGAACAAACAACACTGCTGTCGTCTGTTTCTCCAGTCGTCGGTCCTTACTGCTAGTTACGGCTGCACTCGTTGACCTCGGCCAATACAACATTCAACCCGGCCAATAAAGCTTTCAACTCGGCCAATACAACTTGGCCAATACAAGTCGGGTTCGACATGACGTATAGACAGGTCGTTTTACACTGTATTCGGGTAATAACATACACAATCAATTAATAAACCTACATATATTTGTCGACCGACATAGCGACATGGACATACATGACAAGGTTACAGAGACCAGGATATGACAATTTACAAACGGCCATTCTTGTAAAGATCTGAAAAAGTTGAGCAATCATTTAAAACTTGTTAACTATATAAACAACATAAGGAACATAAATTTGCATCGTAACAATGTAATCAATTCCAGACTAATAATTGGAACCAAATTGATTAGATATTTATATATATACACGAATGCTATTTGGAAAGTAGATAACATTTATATCCATTTTTTTAGCTGACAGCTTTGAGGTGCAATTTATTGTTAATCATTAGGGGGAGTTACGACAAGAACAGGGCTCATTTGTGGACAGACCGGATAATGCTGAATCCCGCCAAGCGGTTACATACACTACAGAAAATTGTACATTTAACATGTATGTTAAATGTATGGTGCAGGTATGTGAGAGTCCGAAATTTGCATTCATTTATAATACATTTCCGATATGGTGTAATTAGATATTTATAATAATTTAACTGTACAGTGCAGCTTGGAGAGTCCCTAATTTCACCTATATGACATAGCCATGTGAAATATTTCGGGTGTACATTGATTTGATTGGTTGCAAATGGGGGATGACCCGCCGTATTGAATATATAGTTTTACTTACATTTGATACCCTGGTGAACGGTCGCATTCACTGACATTTGACTAGTAGGTTGAGAAAAATTAAATGATTGCATTCACTTAACATTTGAATACCATACTGAGCATATTGAGTATGCTATAGTTTAGTTATATTTAACCCGTGTGATGAAGGATTTTATATAGTCGGATATAAAATAAATTCCAGTCCGTTCGTATATAAGCAAATAAAAATATTTGCCATAGCTTCGCCATACAGTGGCCAGGTCATTGGCATATGGACATGATGTATGTAACCACCTTGTGATATATGCTTGTACATACGAGTCTTCCTTATACGTGTAATGTACGGTGAAATCAATGGTTTTTATCTACATTTCACTTGGATTATTAAATCTGTATATTTCTGAAACATTTCCTATATGGATGATGAGTTGGTAAAATTGAACATAACACGCATGAAATTGCTAGGTTTCATGTAATGACATTTTCGTATTTCATTATATTTGCAACGTGCACTACATAGATGATATATATGACTATTTGCATATGTTACACACGGTTATGATAAATGGATATTTGATAATATTTCCTAGACTATAGAAACGTGTGCAAATTGCAGGATTTGAAACCAATAAAAGGTGCTCGCACATGTGGATGATCACACGTTTAATAGCATATGCAAATTATTTGCATATAATTTTATAGGATGGTCATTCGAATCTTGTCGGTTTCATGAACATATATCGATATAAATACTGTGAAACACATTCATCTCAAAATGTTTGTTCATCATATGTGTGACATTTTATTGTATATAGGCCAGAGGTGGAGCAGTTAATATTTATTTTATTTTTGTTTCAGCATTTTTTGTCGGGGCGCAAAATTGGATAACCGAGAAATTTCACCGAGTCATGATGACCCAGCTTCGTAGGCGGGCACTACCGGTATGTTAGCCTTCCTACAAACTTCCATCCGCCGTTGAAAGTCCAGATCTACGGAAAATAGATCTACAATAGTCGCTCCTGATCTTGGCGATAGAGAGCGTACTTTCAGATCTGGTGTTAATCATAATTGTAAAATCCGTCAACTACGCAGAAGAAATCTATCCACCTCCGTCCTCCCCATACATCCAGTCGGTTAGAGACTTGTGTCAAATCAAAGCAGAAAACGATGCGTGGCTGGTGATTCTTCTCGGCGCTTCTATTAGAAGAATGATAATTCCTCCATACTATGGTCCCCTCACGTTCTGTCGCTCAAATCCACTCAGGAACCGAAGTGCTGTACCCATATGTCTTCACCTTGGTAGGTAGCCCGTAATGTAGCGGTTGCGCTGCAGCGACCCAGCTATAAATGACAGACGCGCGGACCTCAGAGAAGGCCAGCATAAATGTTCGAATGCTCTCATGGCGACTGGTCCTATTTGTGCTTCTTCCGACGTACATTTTCCGTTCTAAAAGTCGACTGTTTTAGTTCATCATGCCCGATGTCTACATGATGATGCGTCCATATTTCGTCGAACATATGCATATAAAAAAATCCACCAAAAGACTCTCGATCGTCTCGTATCATGTAAATAGGCGTCAAACTGAACGATTTCATTTCTGTTTTCGACATATTTTTACATACTAATGTGGATTTTTTCATGTTCAAATTTGAGTGGACAGGTGGATAAATCCCTGTAGTGATATTCAGCACTATTGATATGAAAATTGACAGCTTTAAAGTCGAAAAGTCTATCGAAAATGAAACACAATATGCCTTGCTCTCGGCGCGTCGAGGGCGGCATGCAATCTTGAATCCAACCTTCGAACAGCCTTGTCTCCCATTATGCCAGGGCCGTAGCTTAAATTGTATGGAAATTGTCTTGAACCATCAGCCGCACTTATCTTCAATCCGATCACCATCCCACCATCAATACACAACGTATAAGTACCGATCTGCCTTCCCCGATATCCCAAGTTCACTTCGGGCACATGATGACTATTGCAAAGACATATTTAAAACTATCACCCCAAAGACATCGAGAGAGATTAGAAAAGACATGTAACTGTTGGTCGATTGCCATTTTGTCCTGGTATACCAGGTCCGAAAGGATAATCGCCGCGCACACGCTTCCCCTGGCTAACATTTTCCCTTCGGATATTTCCCGTCATGGACTGTTTACCTTCCCTGTATTTGATTTTACTAGTATGAGCATAGTTTTCTTGTTTTTTGTTTTTTTTTACTTATTAAAATATGTATTTTCAACAAAACTTTATTTTATTTCATTTCAAAAAAGTTCACATTTTACACATAAATGTGGAAGAAAGTCTGTATGCCGAAGTTAATGTCTGTTTTGCCGCCGAATTATTTATCTTTGTATGTAATTTCCGAGAGGGCACGTAAGTTGATTAGAACTTGTCCCTAATCCTATTGCTATTATTGAGGTAATCAAATATGTTTAAACTATGAAAGTCTAATGCTAAATTTCGAAATATACTATCAGAATGCAGTGGCCATTTCCCCCCGTCGCCCTATGATAAGGTATTGTACAGTGTTAATGTTTTACTTATTTTGAAAAGACTTTTTCTAAATTAATTAAATGAATTTTATTTTGTTGCCGGCTGGTACTTTTCCCCCGAATAATATGGAAATTAACTGTTTAGGTGTTACTGTATTCTGTTAAACATGATCAACACAATCTAGATGTACCTGTATTAAATCATGGTTAAACTAGCATTTAATTGCCCCGGTATTTCTGCTGCTGTCAATGATATATCTTCCCATCTGGGTTGAACCAAAGTAAAGGACTAGGTTATTATGTAATGTTCATTCAGTCTACGAATGTGTATACTTGATGTTTGTTTATGGAGGATTAGTCATGTTTATGGAGGATTAGTTCAGTTGGCAATTATTAGATTTTGTCATTCTTATCTCAGCTGAGAATATGCTGGAACGAAATAATCTCAAAATAAATATCTCCCGACCAGGGCCAAAAGGTGGTACATGGGGATGGGTTCATGTTCTCAAATGTTGGCGTTACAGAAATACGCCGGGGTTGAATTCAGGTGTTCTATCTGTGATAATTTTGTTCCTACCCAAAACCAAACCTCCAAAAATGTTGGTCCCCCCACCTGAATTTGAAAATTTTAGTGCCTCCCGCTCCCCCTGATTCCCCCGGTCTACCCCCTGGTAAAAATGAACAGTCCCTTGGCATATTTTTACAAGGTTCCCGATTTGTTTTTAAATCCCCAGAACATTCCAGTAAACTACTGACTGTATATTAATTGATAGACGAGAAGGACCTCAGCGAAGATCATCATCATCATTCTATTTAGATCCACTTATGACTAAATAGTAAGATCCCTATTCAACAAGTCACTGATGCTTTCAAATATTTGCAATATAATTACCGTGTATCATTTCGACAATTAGCATGATATTGGATATTCATGTATATAACGTTTCGTTGCGTGTCTATACTCATTTGTCGCCCCTGCTCGGGTGTGCCTGTCGTTGGGCAGGGGGCTGGACTGTCTTCCACGATATGGCTCGCCCTGGTGGGTCCCTGGCCCAGGTGGGGGTGTGGTTGTCGGTAGAAGATGGGAATGGAGCCATCTCCGGCAGACCGCACCCCCAGTGGGTCAACGCCGTGGTAATGGAGTCAATGTAATTCATTTCTTGTTATTGTCCTATAATCATATTAATCATGTGGGGGGTGGGGGGGGGGATAAATAATTGTATGCTCCGCGTGGGCGCCTGATTTGGCAATAAATATATTCTATTCTATTCTGATGACGCATGCATGCGCACTGGGCAAGTAGCGCTGGGGTGGATACTTTGGGGACTTTGGGGACTATTGGTCCGATTGGGCTGTATGAGATGTCATCATGAAGCTCTCGTGAGGGAGCATCCAAATGAATGGGTGTGGGGTGGGAATAGTGTCTATCTGCGCATGCGCAGTAGAAAAAGTGTATTTGATTGGACGTTTTGAGGTCGAGATGGACCCATAGTGGTCCAATTGGACCGTATGAGGTTTTATTTTGAAGTCCTCTTTGGGTAGCGTTGGATTGGACTGGTGTCTAGTCCGGTTTCATAGTTTTGCGTATGAGCAGTCTGGCCGTAGTATAGAAAGCAGCAATTTTGCGGGTGCGTGGAGTGTGTTTGAGGGACCATCCGTGGTCCGAATGCGTCGTGTGAGGTGTCAAAGTGAAGCTCTCGTGGTGTAGACCACTGGTGACGTCATCAGTAGGAGTAATAGCCACTACTTCTGTACTTATGAAAACTTGTTCTCTGCTCTGCAACCAAGGCTTACCAGCACCAATGTCACATCTTGACAATACACATTTTATTTATTGTCGAGCAGAGGTTGCGTCTAGAGTATATGCCGCCATCCATGCATATTATATATAGTCTCCCTTCCTAAACACAATATGACGGCATATACTCTCGACTACAACCAGTCTGTGTTATAGAACCAAGTTGATCGATTTCACAATCCTTTCAACGGATCTATGTTCCTGTTCGCAAGTAATTCGTTTGGCTACCACATATACAAATAGATCCCACAGGGACTCGTTACCGTTTTTAATTGGTTAATTAGGTTTATTTGGCGGGAATGGTCGACCGAGCAAAGAAATGTCCCCCACTCCTCATCAATCAACCTAATTACCCAAAGAACTCAAACACAAATGACAATGTGCGTTACAGTCTTTTATTTTTGCTTTGATTTATGTCACACGGACAACAAGAGATATAATTAGATAGACAAATATTTCTGTCTTCGTCGATGTTGTTACTGTTAATACTTTCAAGAATTCAAGAATTAAAAAAAAATTCCATCAAGAATATGATCATTTTCCACCTTATCCTATACCACAATGACTGTAGGTATCATAAAAATGCGTTCTATACGACCTACACCGATCTACATACCTTTCCATGTGGATCGTTTTAGGTCGCATAGAACGCAATTTTATGATACCTACTGTCATTGTGGTGTATGAAACGGTGGGAAATAATAACAACAACATCGACGAAGACAACCATCCTTCACACAGAGCATGCTCCATTTCACAGGCTCACATTTCATCCCTGCCTCCAATAGCGGAATTTGGCCTTTACTACGTTGCTATGACGTATAGGGGAAACCCACGTACGCACGGTTCAGTTTGAATCCGGCCGAACAACTTCATCAGTTTTGCACATGAGCGAACTACTTTCCATATGCTCTGTCCAGATAAGCAGGGAAAATAATATCCAGATAATCCTATTGAAATCGTTCGGATTCTTCTTCTTATTATTATTCCACATGATTTTGTACACAGATATCTCAAGAACGATCAGGCGGATTACGCCCATACTTACAGGATATGTTCTAGGGAAACTGGCCTATTGCATACACCAAGTTGATTCTGATTGGTCAAATGCCTTGGCGGCCATCTTGGATTTAGCTTAAAACCTTCAGCGATCTTCTCCTCTGAAACCGCTGCACCGATCGTTATGAAACTTGGTGCACATGATCAATGGACTGAGGTCTCCCATTTTATGACTCAAAAGGTTCATCCGATAAAAATGATGGCCGCTATCGACCAATCAAAATGGTCGGATTTTCAAATAACGGATTTTGACCGGAAAAGTTATGAAATATATGTTATAGGACATGGCGATCACGAATATGCAAAAAATTTGCTCCTAGGTCACGTGGTTTGGCCGCCATCTTGAATTCTGTGAAAAACTTTGCCAATTTTGCAACGGCTTATTCTCTTGAACCCTGATAGATACGGATTTCTAGGTCACTGCGATATGTCAGGAAGGCCATGGTCTGTTGCACTGAAAGCAAATATTTTCGATTGGCTGAACGGTTTGGCGGCCATATTGGATTTAGCTCCAAACCTTCAACGATCTTCTCTTCTGAAACCGCTGCTCCGATCGTTGTGAAACTTGGTACACATGATCAATGGATTGAGTTCTGTCATTTTTAGAGGTAAAAACTTCATCCGTTAAAAAAGGTGGCCGCCATCGACCAATCAAAATGGTCGGATTTTTAAGTAGAGGAATTTAACGGAGAAAGTTATGAAGTATGTGTTATATGACATGGCGATCACGACTATGAAAAAGTTTTGCTCCTACGTCAGGTGGTTTGGCCACCATCTTGAATTTTGTGAAAAACTTTACCAATTTTGCAACGGCTTATTCTCTTGAACCCTGATAGATACAGATTTCTAGGTTACTGCGATATATCGGGAAGGCCATGTTCTGTTGTACTGAAAGCAAATATTTTTGATTGGCTGAACGGTTTGGCGGACATATTGGATTTAGGTGAAACATGCAATGATCTTCTCTGAAACTGCTAAGCCGATCGTTGTGAAACTTGGTACACATGATCACTGGTTCGAGTTCTCTTATTCTTAGATTGAAAAAGTTCATTCGTTGAAAAAGATGGCCGCCATCGACCATCGAAATTGTTGGAATATGTACACACGGATTTTGTGATCAACCTTATCCACATTGCAAGCGTTTGTTCTCTTGAACCTTGATAGGTACAGATTACAAGGCTGCTGAGATATATTGTGAAGGCAATGGTCTGTTGCATTGAATGAAAAATACTGTCGATTAGCTGAACGGTTTGGCGGCCACATTCCGGCATAGGCCTGGATACTAGGCCCTTTGTAGACCTGGTCCACGGCTCGATGCTGCTCGCAGCTCCAATTATTTTTAACGCTATGCCCAACAGAGGTATTATGCAGACTTGAAAAGTAATCGAAATGTTCGGCAAACATCTATTTTACTATATATGATTTCACTTCCGCCGATGTGCGCGCGGCCGGGAATCCTGTCCAAAAATTTGACTGGTCGCTGTATCTATCACTGAATTAGACCCCCAGCGAGGTGGTTGGAAGACACCAACTGCAAACCAAGCAACCGTGGCTGTATCTATCACTGAATTATTATTCAAATGAATCGCCATCGTCTGAATTTAGCGGTCCTGTCAGCACGGTCCACTCCGGAGCATTATCTGGGGGCATACGGCGACTATCCTCTCCATTGCGGCGTTCACAGAACGGGGCCCCGCCTTTTGTGCGCGCTGAGGTTTTATGTCACATACCAAAATATAGGTCAAGGTCACTGTGACCCCAAAATTGTGAAATTGTGAAAAATCATGATTTTTTGTGTCCATTGAGAATTTACGGGTAGACGGTTTGTCATGTACCAAAATTTAGGTCAATGTCAATAGTCAAGGTCACTGTGACCCCAGAATCAAGAAATCAAAAGTCACATTTTCATATGCCTGTCGAAGATGAGATTGTGTAATGCGATGTTGCGTTCTATCCATTCATCCATTAGCGTTTGTTGTCCATGCGATATCTCTAGTTTCAAGGTATGGATTGGTACCAAACTTTGAGTATACCTTACTCGCATGGCACAGAGGAGCCATACATTTTGAGATCAATTTGTGAAAGGTCAAGGTCACAGTCCCCTAAAACTGAATCAAGTTTAGCTGACTGTTTTAGGTTGGAATATTCAAATTTCTCTCCCCTACATGTGTATGGCATTTGTCCTGTGGAGTATTCTCCCATGTTTGAAACAGCTACATTTAGTTAAACTGTTGGGAAATAAAAACCATACATCTACTAATTTAACGGGGAGAGGGGTCCTTTATGAACTTCATGACTTTTTATTAACTCAAGAACAAAGGTTTACTTCATCACTTTCTTCTTCCTTCATGAAAAATTCTCTCGCCTGAAAGAAATCCATTTGCAGGAAAACTACTATTTTCTTGTGTTTGACTTGTCGATTTCAGTGTGGGATATGTGTCTGCTCTCGGCTCTTGTTTCAAGGTCAACTAGTTACCAAGATTTGGGCCCAAAATCGTAGACCTTTCTCTGGATTGTTAGCTACCAATTGGAATCAAGGCTATTAAACAACCTTGAAATTTGGACCAATGTAATTTCAGAAATACGGGCGTATATTAAAGCCCCTTGGGCTCTTGTTCCGGGGTTGAGCTAATGTCGCATTGAAAAAGAACAATGAGAAATGCATTTTTCCTGAATTCGGTTGTTCTGTTTGTAACCCAGAGCATCATACAATTTGTGTTAAACATGATGTACATGTATATATTGCCATCTCTGTACATGTATGTTTATATAGTTTTTCCCTGGTTTGTTTGTGCGTATCTTCATCCTCACAAGCCCAGGCAAATCCCAAATCCTCGCAGATGGTTTACCGGGACATTTTGGTGATTCGAATGAGTTCTTGAGTCAATAGTTCTGTTATACAATCTCGTACATTTCATCCCCGATGCTTGTTTTGAATTAGCATGTCAGTAACCCAAGCCTGCTGTTTTGCTTTGACTTAGGATGTGTATTTCAGCCCTACATGTACATCAAAGCAGTTCGGCCCATGATGAAATCCAAACCAGTCACATCTCATACCTCGCAGTGGATTGGCATAATCAGCTGGCTTAGCACGTTCATTGATTGGTTTGATTTAGGGGGAACCCCTTGGCCTATTTATATCCAGAACTAGTATGGGCAACTAACCAAGCCAGTGTATCGATCCTAACAGTTCGGTTGATACACTGGCTCGCGAGGATGCTCTAGAGAGCCTCCGGAAAGAAAAGCACAGACTGACTGTGTACATCACCCATGTTGATAACTAAATAAATATTTTTATTGTTGAGCTGTTCGATGAATTTGGAAAATTAGTGTATTTCTTGCAATTGTTTCCTTGTTCTTGTTTTGTGCAAATATGAACCTAAAACTGAACTGTGAGAAAGGGAGATTCTCATCATATTTCTCTTCTTGAATTAGCGATGCACTATATACATATGAAATAAAGTTTGTGTATGGTACATGTACATTGGTGTTTGTGTCACTTATACATGTTCTTGAGATCAGAAGACTATCGGATTATTTGGGTTATTTTGACTTGGTATAAAATAAGGTGTAAAACCAACAATAAATAGCTGTCAGTAGTAGGTAGCAATGATTTCGAACCATATTTTCCAGGGAGATAACTCTTTGGGGAGATGACGGGGAGTTCCGCCAGGGGGCGTTGTTTCTCAAGAGACCAAAAACTACCTCCAACACAGAAGAGTTCCAATCTAGGGGAGGT